>DWHO01001371.1:0-15686 GCA_018247575.1 Eurytides lysithous rurik
TTTAATGCAATTTTAGTCACGATGGAGCGCTTCACGGGACAACAGCGTGCTTTTTGCGTAAAACCATTTTACAAAAAATTTTGGCCCACCCTGTATAAATTTTAACAATGACAAAACCCAGGGTCGGTTAGGTCAGCTTCCAAGTTTTTATTCATATATTGATACAATTCGCACTCTTCAAAGGTCTTCTTTTTAATTGTGCGCTGAAAGTGTGTGCTGAAGTTACGTGACAATAGATTTTGCGTTCAGAGTTTTTTGCGAGCCGAGGACACTTTTTGCAAGTCAATCACGACCGCGCACGCAACGTCCGACATTCTGCGGTGCGAGAAATGAAATTAATATGCGGCAGGTCGCAGATGCATTATCAGGCGGCAGCGGATAGCTGAGCGGTTAAAGAAAATCATCGTTAAGTTGAATAGCTGCGTTTCATTTTTTTTATTTACAGAAAAATGTTGTTTAAGTGTGTGTGTGTGTGTGTGTGTGTGTGTGTGACATGTGACACATGAGTGTTATTGATAAAAGGTTAAGATAACGTTCAAACGTCAAAGCGTTGATGTAGTGGTTGCTCCTGACTAGAATGCAACAGGTCGTGGGTTCGATTCCCACGCAAAACAAATAATTTTGCTGTGCGTACAGATATTTGTCGTGTTTGTTGTTTTTTTTCTGTACCTGGATGTTAATTGTCTAAATTTATTATTTATTGTCTTTAATGAAGTAAAGTTTTAAAATAAATAAGTATATAAGTGCTTCAAAATATCGTAGCGTCAGAATTGTGTATCAGTATATTTTTAGTTAATTACCATTTATTTAAACGATAACATCAAAAAACGCGCCTCCTATCGCTTCCGCCGCTGACGAACTCTCACCGCGTCTTACTTCGAAAGTCAATGTCTATGAGTTGTAATTAAACCAAAGAAGGAAAAAACTGAATCTTCCGCAATATAACAATTTCACGGGTCCGCAGTTTTCGATTTCACAATTTCGACACACGAAATATTGAATCAAGATATCGTGAGAAAGATAAACGACAAAACTTGTTTAGTCTGAAATCTGAATTTTGTGAACATTTCGATTGTGATTCATGCCCTGAGAACCATAATCGAAATTATTATAAGAACAATAATTATAAGTAAGGCTTAAGACCCAGGGGAACTATAATTAAGATGCGAGGTCTGTAAAAGACGCCACAGAGCTTCTCGCTGTTCCTGCCTCAGTTTTTATTCCGTGTACAGCGTTAAAACATTGTCTAAAGCGGTGATTTTTAAAGTGGTCCAACCCCCTGGAGTCCACGGGAGATCTGGTGGAGGTGTGATTAGATCAAATCTTCACCTGTTTTAGGAATATCGTAGGAATGTAGCAACAGGGCTTCACCGAAACCAATAAAATTTTGGTAAGTAGTCTTCAAGAAAAGTTTTGGAATTTCTGGTCTGTAGGGTATGTAGTGACTCTCTCTCTTTATCTTTTCTCTTGCCTTTATTCCACTAGGTGGGGTCGGCACAACATGTATTTTTCTTCCATACTCCTCTATCAGCCGTCATCTCCTCAGTCATATCTTTGACTTTCGTCACACAATCCATCTACACTTTCTTCAGTCTTCCCAAATTGTGTACCTGGTGGTAAGCTTGCTTTTACAACTCATCACCGCATACTGCTTTAAACTACACCAGTTCATAGTTGCTTGCCACAGCGCTATACTCGTCACTATAAGATGGTCTCTCCCTATGCCCAATCATTACACTCTCAGCATCCCTTTAAAAGGAAGCATAGTAATGCTCACACATTACTGCTTGAATACAGAATTACTGACTGAATAAAACGGTACCACCCCAAGACGGACGCTGCAGACTTAGGATTCTACGGTAGGCCATATACAAAAGATTTACGAGCGTTGATTAGGATAAGTGAAATATCTCCATCAGCTGTCTTGATTTCTCCATTAATGTTAAAACACAAGGCAATACTGGTGAATTTTTTAGTCCACGTGTAGGAGCTTCGCTTGCATGAAATTCACTTTCATATCTGTGTAATTTTCGGAATAAAAATCAGCCAGGCAATCTCCGTCCACTCATCTATATCAAAGGTTGCTTTGTGAAAAAGAGAAACTAATAAACACTCACTAATAACATTAATTTCTCTATATACCTTGTAGAGTTTTAAACTTAAACCTTACTCATATTATCAGTTCTTTCGTTACAAAGTCCAAAGTTCTTCTTGTCATACAAAAAATTTTCTCACGGAATACATCAATTTGTTTTATATATCTAATACCATGTCCACTGTACCATGACATACTCTACTTCCATGTTAAAATTCTAAATTTACAATTTAATAGGCAAATAATGTAATAAAAAGTTGAAAAGAACAACGCAGTGCACGCAAATGAGGGACATTTAAAAAAAAAGTTTTACCACGGCTATGACTTATTTATTTTCTTCTAATAAAAACTTTTTGATTACACTGACAAACCAAATATACTATACCCGATGTGGCAGACGGACTTGATTAATTTATCGACCTCGCCCGCGACTTTCTCTGCAACGGTTTTGTTTTTCTCAAATTATCTCGTCTTTTTTTTTTAATTTTCCGGGATAAAAAGCCTCTATGTCATATCTATGCCCGTCCTTTTTAAGACCTTACATATGCAAAAATCATATCGCCCCAACGAATAGATAAGGTGATGGGATGAGCAAGACGCTTGAAGGTAAAAAATACGCACAGTGCCACACAAAACCTGTTAGATCCTGCAGTTGATCTGTTACCCCGAAATCTAAGAAGTTATATCACTATGTCCAGTACACTGGCTCATTCAGCAGTGGGAACAGCTGCACGGCTCTACTACTGTAGAATGACCACCGTAGATCTATTTTATACTACTATTATTATAAGAGCGGCCCTAGCGCTCAGGTGCCGGATCTCAGAGACGTCCAAACGGCCCCATTCAGCGCATCGCTGACAGTTGCACAATCTTACTGCACCGGAGATCGGGTGAAGGGCGGAGCGCCTAGTGCCAAAGCGGCAGTCTCCCGACACGGCGCCGCTGCCAAAATAAACCGGGCGGCAGTTTAAAGATAGTACCGAGTCGAGTTTCGCTCGCCGTGACGAGGCGTGCCAAATGCCAAGCGCGAAGGTAATTCGGCCTGGAGGAAACTGATATGGTTAATACTAAGGTTAAGTGCCCGTTCAACCGCTGACACCGATTCCTACCGCCCGACTTAGAATTGACGTAATAATATTATTCTACGGTGGTGGAGCCACGCAGCAGTTGGTGGACGGTGCCCTTTGAACCTCCGAAAAATTCCACCTTAAAGACCGGCAACGCATTTGCAGGTCCTTCGTATTGCGAATATCTCTGTTGTGTTTTAGTTTGCCTCCTACTGCAAAAAAAAATTACCTTTTGATCAACCCAACATACAATACAAGAAATGTGTCAGGACATATGTTCAAATGAGGTAGACAAAAAAATAGATCAATTGGCTTTGTTGAAGCAATATACACAAAAAGTGTTTGCGTCAAAAGGCCGAGTCGATGGGTTCAGCCCTGGTATTTCAATATCCCGCAGTTTTCATTAGAAAAAACAATTCTGTGAAATGAGTTTTTATAATACTATACTAAACTTGACAAATTTATTAAATAGCTTCATATTCATATATTTTTTTATGTATAATTCATATTCATTAACCGCTTAATGCACACCTCCGTGACATATACGGGCAACGTTTACCGGCAGAATTGTGCAGCTCCGTGAACGTCACAATCACTGTAATTTTATATGTCGCAAAATATTACAGCTCCGTATGGGTCACGGATAATATAGAAATATAATTTTCCAAATAATTTGAGTCCGTATCTGTCACGTTGGATGGTAGATTATTTCCATTCTCGGAATTTGCGTTTGCTTATATTTTTGTACCTAAATTGATTAAAAAAATGTGCATTAAGGGGTTAATGTCTTCTAATCCTGAATAGAGATGTCGATACAATGATTTAATTACAGGTTTGATTTTTGTTTAGACTTGTGGATTTGATTCGACTATATCGTAATAATACTCGATTGCCTTTAGGTTTAGTAGTAATTTGATGGTTCAGTTGGCCATCATAATGTGTTTGTTGTAAGAGGCCCAACCTCTTACAACAAACACATTATGATCCGGGGGTTCATTATTGCAAAACACAAACATTTGCGCCCTACTCTCTATGATTTTGGTTTTCTACCATAAATTAGTAAACGTATTCACACTGGAATGCAATGGCTCTATGTATAAGGCTAAAAGATGTGTTAGCACCCTTTGGTATTATAAAAAATATTAATTTCTCCAAATCATGAGAGTCTCATCTTCAAGAAATAATTGTTTTCTCAAAGTCAAACTATTTATTCAAAATTGGATTGGTTTACAATCACTTTTTGACGTCTTATAAAACAGACAGAGGCAATTTTTGTCAAACAAATGTTTGGAAAAAATTGCCTCAGTTCTGAGAAGAACAGACGAAAGAGACTAGGCGAGACCTGAACTCTTTTTTTTAAATTAGGATGACAATTTTCTCTAACCTTGAAATAGCCTGGAGAAGATCACATCTGGTATAATCAATATCATACTGTGCTTATAAAGTAAAGCCATATCTCTCATTACATTTGTAAGTGGTCTTGTACAAGGGCCTACCTGGAGTAGTTCCACTGCATTTCCCATTATTCTGTCGCCTACTGCTGTGTTCCGGTTTATCATTAGGCAGATTGGCCATCTTATATTTTCAAGAGAAGGATACCAGCCATCTCACGTTCCAGTGCCGAGCACTTTTGAACTCTACAAGAGTTCAAAAGTTCGAAATACTGTAAAAGTTGCTATTAGCAAGAACCGTTGTTTTCCACCTCTTCCCCGTCTGTGAAGTGATGGATATAGATATATATATATAGGTCTAAACCTAAATATCGGATAGAATATAAGTTTTCTTAATATAAATTGACATATGCTATGTGAGAAAAGTGTAAAATTGGGAAAAACGTTCTTCTGTAAAAGTTTGTGTGAGGAATATTTTTGAATAAATGTTCAAAGTCAAAGTCATTTTTTTTTTATTTAAAATTGAATTGGTTTACAATCACTTTATGACGTCAAATGATTCAACTACCTATTCCGAAAAAAAATAACCAGTCCTGAGAAGAACAGGCGAAGAAACTCGTCGGGACTTAAACTCTCTTTTTTTAAATAAAAAAAATAATTAAAAATTAAAGTTAACATATTTTATGCGTTACTTTATTCGATTTTTTAGGTATTCAAATGTAAACTAGTCTTTTTTATATAACTATTAACTTGTAAACTAGTCATAATAGTCAAAATGTCTATTGGTTTGACAACGACGTTTGTGCAGATGTTGGTTTGACAACAACGATATAACCAACATACAACAAGTGTATATATATATATATATACAACGAGGGTTTGGCATACGGAAATCGCCACACAAGCCAACATTGGCCAAACTTTCACACAGTGAAACATATCATCTAGTGACTCGCTAGGAATTCAGGTGGGAACGTTTTGATACGCAGCGTCGCTATTATTAAACGGACCGAGTGTGAAAAAGTTGTGTGGATTATTAACAAGCTCTTTTACTATTTTCGCTGCTCTGGAACATTCCTTGGAATAGCACATAAACATAGTGCCAATATAAGGCTTTGAATCTTAGAAATATTACGAAATATTTTGAATAATATTTTATTACTAAAATTAAACCAATTTATGTTTTAATTTTGAAGTAATATACGATCAGTTTCGTTTTTGCAATGAAGTACTCACGTAAATAAATAAAAAAAAATCTTTGATATTTTATTTCAACGGGAAACCCGAAGGAAGTGTGAAAAAGTAATATTATAAAAGAGGTCTACAAGAAAAAAAGGTAAAATCTCCGAGTTAGAGGTTCCCTTGTCCCATTGTGTAATCAATTTGCCCAATTTTGATGAAAAAAAAAAACGGATCCTTGCCTAGATAGATACATTCGCGTGCAGCCGAATCGACTCACCCATACAAAATAGACAAAAAGTGTGTTTTTGTCTATTTTGTATGGGTGTGTCTATATTGTCTATTTTGGTGTTTGTTCAAAAATTTAAAAAAGTATATAAAATGTATTTTTTTATTAAAGCCTATTCTTTTAACTTTAAATTAACACATTTATCATTTTAATCCAATCACCACCTTCGAAAATATCCTGGTATGAAAGTAAGTGCGTAAAATTTACTCCTTGCAGCACTCTTTGCAACCCCCTATATAAACCCCCGTAAGCAACGCACCCTTATCAGAAGTTGACCTGAACACATTTCCGCAAGATACAATTACCAATTCCGCCGCCGCCACTATGGATACAAGACCAGAAGAAGTCGCCCAAGTTGTCCTTTTGGTACAACAGGGCTTTAGCCAGCAAGAAGTCGCTCGTCGACTAAATCTGAGCCAATTTGCTGTATCCAGGGTATACAGAAGGTTCCAAGAGACAAATGATTTCTCTAGGAGGCCAGATAACAGTCGGCGGCGGCGTACTTCTGAGATTGGTAATCGTATCTTGCGAAAATGTGTTAAGGTCAACTTCTTGATAAGCGACTGATAAGGGTGCGTTGCTTACGGGGATTTAAGTAGAGGGTTGCATAACGCAACCCCTTAGTACTGGAGTAAATTTTACGCACTTACGTTCACACTACGATATTTTCAAAAGTGGTGATTGGATTAAAATAATAAATGTGTTAATTCAAAGTTAAAAGAATAGGCTTTAAAAAATACATTTTATATACTTCTTTAAATTTTTTGAAATAAAAAAATACATTTTGTATGGGTGAGTCGATTCGGCTGCACGCAATTGTACATAAAAACATAGAAAGAGTTGAAATGTAGATAAACTTCTACGTATGTTTGCACGCTTTTAAATTTAAATTTTGGTAACTTGAACTGGCTAGAATATCTAAATAGTTTTTTTTTCAGTATCACTTCATGAAAGTCGAATTAAAACTGTTCTTTTTATTCGGTTTGAAACTTTATTACAATCTGGAGTACAACACATAAATTTGTATGTACGTTTAAATTGTTGCATTTTATATAAAGAAAACACAAAATACATATAAAACCAAACTTCATTTCATAGTTCAACTTCTTCTGTAATACTATATTAGTAATTATTAGACAGTTATAAAGATTATTAAATAAACAACAAATAGAGACTTCTCGAATGCTCTCACTTTAAAGTTCAGACGAATTGTTAAAATTTTTACTCAATATAAATTATTTTCTCACATAGATAAGAGTTAAGATAAGTCGGTCATAGACCGACTCCAAAGCTATTTTATTAAAAATCTCTTGTTTACTATTACATAAATTAGACAACAGGAACTTTATTCATAACAGATGTGAAATTACATTTTGCAGTTCCGCAAAAATAAACCTATTGAAACTGCAACATACTAAGATTTACAAACTTCTCGTTTACTGTTTCATAAATAAGAAACCCTTACTCTTGTTCATATAAAACGTGAATTACCGATTCCGCAAAGACTAATAGAAATTGCAACGTACTAAAGATTTTTTTGGTGGTCGCCCATCCCCCTCCCTGCTCTTCCTCCCTTTCTCACCATACTCCCTACATCTTCCTCCATACCCTCCCCACTTCCGCTCCCTCCCTCCTATTCACTTCTTCCTCCCTCTTCCAAAAATCCCCTCCATTTAAGGCTGGCAACGCATTTGCAAGCTCTCTAACGCTGTCAATGTCCATGGGCGGCGGCAATCACTTACCATCAGGCTTACTCCTTACTCGTTAGCCAGCCGAATCCATAAAAAAACAAGGTGTAATTTTAAATGGTATATGGAAGACCTAAGGATATTCACAACGGTAAAACCGGTTGTGAAGATCAACTTGTAATAAAACGAGATGTAAAATAATAAGTTTTTAACGGGGGCAATTCCGCCCCGTAGCAGACGCTGGAGCTTTTCGTGGGGAAGAGTTAATTTTTAATTTGTTGTTATTAATAATTTATTATTAAATAATTTATTTTTAAATTTGAGCGTTGCGGGAATTATGTGCTAATTAAAATTTATAAGTTTTACTCCTTAGTAGGGCAAGCCGAGCTTTTTGGCTTGTACGTTAGTACCGCCACTGCGTGTGTTTATGTATATATTGTATATATTAGTCTATTATTATGTATTAAGTAAACTTGACTTGTTGAGATGATGCATTGACTGGTAGAGAATGCCAAATAGCATTTAATCCGCCCTTTGTAATACCGTTTTTTGGTTGTAATAATGCTTATATAAATATAAATAAAATGAATAATAGACAAATATATAAAATTGATATAATTAACTGTTACGTAAAAGAGGGCGTTGGAATTTCTTTTTCTTGTAAAGGAGGCGTTAGTCCATAAAGGGTTGGGAATTTACGATGTGAAGTATAATAAACCTTAATGCAAACGTCAATTACTTCTATATTAATGTAATTTTTTTAGAGGATAAAGTGACGAGACAAGCTTTTCTTGCGCATAATGGTAAACGTGACGCTCGCCCATACAAATACAGTGCCATATAGAATCTACTGAGCTGCGCCCATAGCTCTAAAGATATATAGATATGTAGGTATATCTCTATGACCATTAAATATGCTGGCAACATTTCTCTTCAAACCAGAACTCGATAGTGTATACACATTACTAATTGGCAATAGAATAACTGGCAATACCACTGGTACAATCAAATGGACTCTGCAAAAGAGTCCAACCAAATAGAATAAATAATGGCGATCAAAGTGTCCACCGCACTAAACTACAGTCACCGATGCGCAGTAATCGCTACGGAATTTAAATATCTTTTACCTGACATATTTTCAGAATTTCAATCCATTCAATGTTGGTTTTATTCCATTACATGTCCTAAAAAAAAAGAAATATAACGACCACGTGTATATTTACGAGCATTGTCATTGTGAAATTCATGTCGCATTTTAATAACGATTCGGTCATAAAACCTATGACTCATGGCCGCTTTCTCGTTGTAAAGTTTTAAGATCTTCTGTAACATTCTAAATTGTTAATGCTGTAGCCAACGTTGTATCAACTAACAGGATGTTACCATTCCTCTAATAGGTATAGTTTGCGACTTTGTATCTGCCTGTTCTACATCCAATTGACAGATTGTTGGTGTATGATCGAGTTGTCTCTTTCATGAA
Source organism: Eurytides lysithous rurik (assembly GCA_018247575.1). NCBI lineage: Eukaryota > Metazoa > Arthropoda > Insecta > Lepidoptera > Papilionidae > Eurytides > Eurytides lysithous. Next base: position 9,190 of record DWHO01001371.1, read on the forward strand.
AGCACTATGACCTTTCAGAAGGTTTCTGTCTTCAGTCTCAATTATCTACAATCTAGCTAAATGTGCCTTAAATTCCTTAAAAGCGTTGCGTTTTTAGTATTAGTCATTCGTTCGTACCGCTTTTTTCCCTTACTTAAAAATCTCAAACTGGATTATGGACTTTGTCTGATGTACCTAAAGGATTAAAGCAGGTGTGTTCATAATTTTCAGAGTCCTTTAATAACTGAGATGACTGGAACCCTCTTTTTCAAAAAAATGTTCTATAATATTTTGATTATTTATTATTTATGCAAATAAAGATTCTATCTTCGTAGTTCCTGTTCTTCGTGTACAGACTCTGCTGTTGACCGCCTTGCTAAGTGTTGCAACACAAATTTTGCATCTCTCAAAGCTTTTAGTATTAAATTGCGATATTTATTTTTTGTGTCATAAATTCTCATCAGTTTTTAAAATCCCAGCCTACAATGTCCTCTTGGACTATCAGCTTCCACTCGTAAGGTTTATATACTCTTAACAAAGGCGAATGGTTTTACAGCGCATAATTCTCTAGTTTACGGGTGCTCGCTGGTACTTTGCCATAAACCACTGGACCATTTCGATAAACTTTAGTTTATTACAATGCTCGCTAGCGGCATCCCAGCTGTCTTTATCTCGGCAGCATTTGGATCGCGGAAGTAATGTCATCACTTTCACAGCAATACTTATCTATTCTACGAGAGTTCTACAATTTTTTTTTATCTTATATGGATTAAGATAGATAGATTCGATTGTTAAAATGAAACTAATTATCGTGTTTCGAGTCTTTCAGTTATGTCATAGTTACCCAAGGTTACCCTAGTTTCGAGTTACCATAGACTATTAGTAGACGTTTAGCGTAAATCTTCTTTTTATTAATAAGAAAGATAATCCGCTAGTTAATAAAAAAATCCTGATGATGTGTCATGGCACATTATAATTACCATATGCAAAAGGACACTTTCCCGGCATTTATGTACAGGATATACATTTCTTTTGTACCGAATTTTGATTCCGAATCATGCGGAATTATGGCCTCACGTGGAAGTTCACATTTTATAGGACTGAAAAGATAAATTATTTAGAAGGAATTTCAATGACAATGCAATATTTTACTAAATAATAACTAATATTCTATAATTAAGAAAGTTATTATAATATTTAGTTACCTTAATGAAACCCAAATTTGATTATTTGAGATTGAGTTTCCAGTCTTATATTGTTCAAAAAGAGGGTATTCCGTGTTCATTTTATGAAGAAAAATCTTTAATAGCCAAGTAAGCACAGTTCTGACCTATATCTGATAAAAATGCTAAAGGAACCTTGAATACGAGGTGCTTGGACATCGGTGCATTTTGAGCATATCCAAACTGTTTTCTTTGAAATGGTGTCGGGTTCCGCGGCGGCGGGATAATTGGGACGCGTGTTATATTTGGAGGATTGGCTTTTCGCCGTCGCCGTTCTCTTGTTGCAGCCAGTGGCCGGTGCCCACGTAAATATAACCCAGGTGGGGACGTTCTAGAAGCATCTACAGATATCAACGGATTTATTGGTGCGTTCACGTTCACGTGAATGATAGACTTCAGGAAATTGAAAAGATTCTTTGATTTGATTTTCAGCAACACTCGTTTAATTCCAGACTTAGATAGAAAACATAGCCATAGTCTATCCGGCTTTCTCAATTGTTCTTGTTATATATTTTTAATGCGATCTATTCAGATGCTTACAGCGTTTTAGGATCTGGCAATCTTGGTGCATTTGGTTTTCGGTGTTTGGATTAATAAACGGATTTTAAGCCGTTGTGTTTAAATGAAGACTGACAAAAAGAAAATAATTTCAAGCTTACTTATAGCTCGATTAGTTTTTGAATAACTAAACTCGATTGGGATTTTTTTCAGTCATCATTTTGGGGAAAAAACCTCTAGGAATGGATGTTTGATTAGCTTAATTTTTGTTGAGAGTAATTTTTTTTTTCTAATTTGCGTTACTATATTTGTCTTTATTTAGAAAAGCATCGCAAATTTTATCTATATTTGACATACAGTTTTAGTATATTTATAATTTAAATGTTTTTTAAGCGTCTACGATAGAGTAAACAGAATCAAAAATGTCATAAAACTCTTATAGTTGAGAAATATTTAAAAGTTCATCGCGGTGGATGTTTACGTGTGTGACAATTAAAACTTTTTATAGCCCATTTCACTTTATTCTATAGCATTGATAACTATATTAATACATGGTATGCTTATAAAAAGCTATGTATAACATTTGGCGCATCTGTTAGTGATGCCGAAACTTAAAAGTTCATTTTTGGAAATTGAAATGACGAAATGATTACGTCGCGCGCGATGAATAGCGACAGCCTAATTGATTACCACGGCATGAACTGCCAGTTAAAAATGTTTGGCACTACTTCGCAATCATCACTTAGAGCAGCGATTGCCAAAGTGGTCTCTGACGTAGAGTTAATAAGAAAGTCTATCCCTTCGCCCAGCCCCTTAGTATTATTGTTCTACCGTTTGGAGCTATAATATACCAGTGAAACTACCCATGGCGAAATCTGCAAGAGTTACCAAAATATTTTTACAGGACTTATTTACGTTTTTCTATATCACGACGGTTCGTAGAAATTCTGGTGTCCTATTTGCATTTTTTGCAAAACAAATTTCTACGCTCCTGAGGGCCGAATTACGATGGAACATGAATAGTTGTCGACACTATGAACAGAGTCTTGATTAGAAAACAACGGTACGCCTTTTATTGACGATATAAAGTGAACAGATTAGTGTATGATGACCGTTTGGCGCAGATGCTAAGCTATTGGCTCCGGCGTCGCTGGTCGTGGGTTCGATTCCCACCCGGGGCAAATATTTGTACGAACTACATATATTAGTTTTGGATCTGGGTGTGTGTCCGCGTAAAATTTATGTATGTAAAATGCCCTTATAACACAAGATATTTCCATCTTACAATAGGGGCGGCGTTTTTAAAAAAATATTGGATATTGGACGTTGTCAATACTACACTTTTAACTTTATGGAATACAAAAAGAAACATATTTGCACAAAAACATTCAATGGTATTTAAAGAAATTATGAAGTTAGTTATTCGGATATATCGAAAACATGAACACAAATCATTATAAATATAAAATACACGAATTGCTTATAAAAAACTAAATATTAGACAATATTAATGATCTAATACATTATAAAATGATACTATTTTACGGATATTTCCCTATTTAATCAGCATCAGTAAAAGTGGGCATGAAAGTTGTAATGTTTGAAACAACGAGAATTTATTGTAAAAAAATATTAATATACAGTGTAATTTCTTATCGTTCCGTTTAAGTTTTTTTTTTAAAAAGTTGAAGTTTTTTAAAGTTGAAGTTTCATTGAAGTTTTAAAAAAAAAAGCATATAAACCAAGAATTTTATCTGAATCCTTGCCAGAAATATCTAACGTAACGTCTTTGGCTAGTTTACGCGATGAAACAAAAACGTCGTTTTTGAATACAAACAGTACTTAATAGAAATTCATTGATCGCGATTTGGCAATGGCGTAGCGTTTGAGTAGAGCGTTTCTAAATACGTTACTTTACGATGCGACGACGGAATTCACATTCCGAGTGTTCTATCCGCGCACTGTGAAGGGACCAAACGTCACTATCAGGACGTCGAAATGCATCACTGGTTGACAACAGAGTGATTCCTCTCTGACAACAAAGTTACGAGGGTTTGTATTTACAAACACTCGCAACTTTTTCGGGTGCAGAAATCGGAGTAAACAGAAACTAAGAAATAGCTTGCGCTGTATGCATTATAATGACCGCAATTTGGCTCCAAAGTATAGACGACGAATACTTTGGGGTCCAGAGATTCCCAAACTTTTCCAGATTCCCAAATTTTTCAGCGTTACAGTGAACAACCTGCTGCTACATTATTCCCATACAATATTTGCATGTTGGAATATGGTCATGTACCATATTCCCAAAACATGTAATGATTAGATCTGATCATACTCCCGGCCGGTCTCCCGTTCTCTCAGGGGGCCCGCGTCGATCACTTTGGGAATCACTGGTCTATTTGCTCGTCTCATCTTCAACTCCGTTTTAATAATCATAAAAAGTTGTGGTGAGACTTTATCATAGAATAAATATAGCTATAAAAATAATACATGCTATTACTACGTGAAATAAGGACAACTAACACACTTTCTCATTTATAATAATAGCGAGAATACTAACGATTAACAATTATCGTTTCTACTAATCCAATATCCATGATTAAGTACACGTATTATGCACTAATCTTCATTTCCGCCTGCTTCGCCGTATTCAGGGCAGTTGGTTCAATTGCTCTTTTTCACAGTAATGTTTTACTGTCTTTGGTTAACTAGTAACTTACTATTTAATTGGTCTCTGTTCAAATTATCTTATTATACATGCAAATAATATTATTTGCTATGCCAAAACACGAACCGTTGTTAAAAATACATAATATTATTAATATATAGTATAATTTATCAATATCTATTGTATTTATATTAGCTTCTATTTTTCTATTTCTTGTTTATTTTACTTTTACTCCCCTACCTCACTTTTCTCTGCTCTACCCAAAGGTAGACTTGTACAGAAGGCTTCAGTAATAAACCACCACCTCTACACAATTAAAGTTTGTGTGAATTTGATGACTGTTTGGCGCAGATGCTAAGCTATTGGCTTCGTTGTCGTAAGTCGTGGGTTCGAATCCCGTAGTCCCACCCGGTACTAATATTTGTACGAACTACAAATATTTGTTTCGGATCTGGGCCTTTGTTCGCGGTAAGATTTATGTGAGTAAAATGCCCTTATAACACAAGACATTTCTGTCTTACAATAGGGGCAACTTTTTGAAAATAAAATATGTATTATTAACAACTTACTTCTAACTCGACTAAAACAAAATAATAAGCTTCGAACTCTTGTTGAAAGTAATGTAGAGTACTTTTTAGTACTAAATTATCGTAGGATTACTTCTTATATGTCATTATCTTTTGCTTCAGATAACACGGTTGTACCATGGCGACAGTAACTGCCAGCATGGAGACGTCACAGACCCTCGTGCAAGAGTCCCGCATGCACAGCTACCAGGAGATGCACGTCAGTGAGACGCGACAGGTCAAAAAGAAGTCCAAGACCAAGAGGCACAAGGATGAGGGATCCATATCAGTGGTAAGTTTGAAAAGTCCGATTTAACACGGTGCCGCCCGCTAATGTTCTGAAATTCCCTTCACTTTTTTTATAATGGATTAGACTGACAAACGAGCAAGCGACTCACCTGATGGTAAGTGATCACCGCCGCCCATGGACATTTGCAGCATTACAAAACTCGCAAATGCGTTGCCAGCCATAAGCCCTGCCAAATAAGCTTTTCGCGCATCGCTTCACCGAGATCTCTGATATCGTACGGATCATTACGTGGTTAAAAACCCAATGTAGGTGCGGTAAGAGGATAAGCGAAACTGTTACGTTTATCTCTTCATCAAAAGTCGGCCCGTGGATTGGACGAACCGTTTGGCGTAGTTGCTAAGCTTTTGGCTTCGGAGTCTCAGATCGTGGGTTCAATTCCCACCTGGGACAACTACGAACTACAGATAATTGTTTCGGTTCTGGGTGATTGTTCGTGTGAAATTTATGTACATAAAAAGCCCTCGTAACACAAGATCTTTCCATATTACAATAAGGGCGGTGTATTTTTTTTGCGTCGACAAAAAATAATTGTTTCTTTTAGATTTTGTGATCATGATATGTTAGAATCGAATGTGATGAATGTGATGGTACTTCAAATGTCCTGAACTTTTCTATAAATCTCATAGAAATGCTAAATTTTTAATTTTAAAATATCGATATTCGAACATCGATGTTGAAATAAGGCAATCATCAAATTATCGATAGTGGCTATCGATAATAGGTCGGATCGAAAATTGCATAATGTAACCCCGTTTTAAATTAGATATTTATGAAATACATTTAATAAGCCTCGTCACTAAATACCTAAATCACATTTAACTTCTTAATGGCATTTTATGTTATAAAAACTTTTAAACAAGAGAAAAAATTGTTCTATATCTATAGTAAACCTTATTTTTCAACTCCTCTTCAGCTAAGTCAATGTCAAAGTCAAAAATTCATTATTCAAAATTGGATTGGTTTACAATCACTTTTTGCCGTCTAATGATTTTACTAGCAGTTCGGAAAAAAATGCTTTAGTCCTGAGAAGAACAGGAGAAAGAAACTCAGAGGGACTTTAACGCATTTTTTTTTTAAATTACTTTGACAATTTTTATAATTTACATCTTGAAATGGCCTGGAGGCGATCACACCATTCCCACGGTGTTTATTGTGCACGTGCTTATTATTTACTTCGACTGGCCCGTTGGTGTAGTGGTTAGTGCTCCTGACTGCAAAACCAAAGGTCGTGGGTTCGATTCCCACCCAGG
>DWHO01001372.1:0-15683 GCA_018247575.1 Eurytides lysithous rurik
TTTATTTAAGTATAAAATTGTTTACGCAAAATAATATGGTTTTTTTATTATTCTGGAGTATAATCAGATAAATGGCCATTATAAAAATATACACATGTTGTATGTTATCTTTAATAAATTTTGAGATAAATGAGTAAATTCAAAATATCCCTAGACAGTGATGTGTTTATATTGTATAGTAACAGCCTATGTATGTCCCGCTACTGGGCACAGACCTCCTATACAGAGGGTGTAAGGGCATAGATCGCCACGCGACCCCGCTGAGAATTGGCAGACTTCAATTTGCTAATTATAAATTAACAATTCATTGATGACGGCACCGGATTTGAACTCAAGTCGCTCAAGTACATTGAACTAAAAGCGAGCGCCCGGACACTGAGCTAGCACGGCTCTAAAGCCTCAGCATCTAAAACCTCTGGGGGATGAGCACAGCGCAGTGGCAACCAGGCAGTGTGTGGCAGGCTGTGTGCCTAAGTCGTCCCATCACTTTATGTCCTAAAAAAACAGAATCGAACATGCGTGAGAAGGTGGGGTATATTCGTGCTAGAGATTATTGTTCCCTATATTCTATATATCTGGTCTGCCTTCTATGATTTAAAGGGATAGGGCTGATAAAGACCGTTGTTAGCTTGATCACTCTTAATATCTAATGAACAACCATTGTCGCAGTGAACAATGTTTTACATACCAGAACACCTAAGAGTTTTGGTCATATTTTCCGTGTTCATAAATATACGGACCGCGATACACACACTTTAATTCCAGACATTTGAAAGTGTTACCACCATTCAAGAGTTGCAAGCAGCCCATGCCGCAGCCGTGCCATGAAATCTCACCTGATCCACTGTATGTCGCCGGCTGGCACGTTCGCGGTGGCGGAGCAAACGACCCGAGCGCTCTTGCCTTCGGTGATGTTCACCGCGCCCGACGAGACGGTGAGACGGGAGGGTCGCCGCGACGGTCGCCCCCTGACGGTCACCACCGCCGATCGCTCGGTAGAGCCCGCCGCGTTCGTGGCGATGCACCTGCGTGCACCATTAGTATTCAGTGTCAATTCAATGTGCCAACGAACATATAGACGATCTGCCTAAATCAAGTGGAAACTATCGCCGTTGAGAGTTAATAGCACCCCTTGGCGATAATGATGATTGTCTTTTTAAAAGAGTGACCGAAATAAGGCACCTGTATTCTCCGGAGTCCTCCTCCAATGCGCTGTCGATGACGAAGTAGTTGTCGTAGCGCGAGGCCCTGGGCAGAGGACGGTTGGAGGCCCGTTGCCAGGTGATCCTCGGGGCTGGAACGCCGGTGGCCTGGCACACCAACTCGATCCTGTCACCCTCGTAGTATTCGTTCACGGTCGGCTGTAGCGACACCGTCGGCAGTGTCATCTCGTTGCCTGATAATGTTTCACAGTAAAATAAATAAACAAATATCATGGGACTCTCACACATTGCTATCTGATCCCACACTACGCGGAGCCTGCACTGTGGTAACCAGACAACTGTCTTATACATACTCGTATGTTTTAAATGCATACTTATAAAGATAAGTAGCACGCTGACACAATAAATACCTCTGCTAATCGCAACAACATTTTCTCCTGGATGGCCTCTCTTTCAGCCCATGAACGTAGGAAAACTACGTTTCTTTTTTCTCTTCTTGTTTCATACAACCGTAACACTATATATATCCATTGTATTATTAAAATTACACATTTAACGCAATTATATATTTATAATTGCGTTAAATAATAATTAAATATAAATATAATAGTAATAAATATTTTCCTATTAGTATATAATAGTTCTATTAAACAATTATTGCAATTTTGCAACACCTTAAATGTTAGTTAGTACCTTTTGCGTAGAACACCCAATCCGGGACGACTGTTCCGTGGAAGAGTGCATTGAAATTAAAATGGATTATTTTCAGTTTAACGTTAATTAATACACCCACCCACACAAGATAACACGTGACTAACTGATGAATTATTATTATATATTATATACACATTGATATGTTAATTAATTTAACGGCAGTAGAGCCTCGCAGCTGCACAGATAAGTACCACGACCTCACAGAAAATCGGCGTAAAGTGGAACTGCTTTTGCTTCCGCATTTCGACCGGTGAGTGAGGTGGCCGGTTTCCCATCTCCCTCCCGCCCCTTCTTCCCTCTCTCACTCCCCTCCCTACCTCTGACTCCTTCCCCTACCACATCCTCCCTTTCCTTTTCCATCCCTCTCCCACCTCGTCACATCTCGTGGGAGGAGGGACCCACTATTAAAATTACCCCTTTTAAAGATGACAACACATTTGCACTTTCTATAATGTTGCAAATTTCCTAGGGCGGTGGTAATCACTTACCATCAGGTGAGCCGCTTGCCCGTTTGTCAGACTACTGCATTAAAAGAAAATACTAACTTTAAATGAGACAAGCTCTGTCAACGCGGCGTGTCATTTTTTTTAAAGTACATATATTTACACAGTAAATACGAAGTAGCCTTATATGATATATATGGCTACCATATATGATACCATATATGATATATATGGCTACTTCTTGCTTGATAATACATATACTTAATTTACCTGAAACCTTCCACCATTGCATTTGACATCATAATCAGAAAACATGCCATTTAAAAGTGAGGCAATTAGCTGTTCCATCTATAATTGGTAACTACTAATCATCCGATATCCTTTTAGTACGGATAAAATTGGCCTCTCCTTTTTTCCTCGAAGAGTATTTTTGGAATATCGCCATACTTGTCTTCAATGTAACTGTAAACTCACCTGGCACCTTAAGTGTAGCGATTGCCTGTCCGGTCGATATTCCATCGCTGGTCTGGCAGATGTACTGCCCGCTGTCCGAGATCTGGAGGTTCATTATAAGCAGGCTGCCCCTGTTGTCTATGTACGTCCTCTCCTGCGGCAGGTAACCGTCCACCTTGGTCCAGTTCACCGGCAGGGTGTTCTGCGTGTAACGGCTGCGCGCTTCGCACGTGAAGTTCACCGTGCTGCCGACCTCCTGAATCTTGATGGTGGGGCTGGCAATCCTCACGGAGACCGTGGACTGGGGCGGGGGCGGCAGCGTGGTCTCGTTCACAAGGGGCTCACCAGCTGAAATTCGGTGAACGGAATCAATTAAGGCGAAGGGGAAATCGACAATGGTTTAACGTAAAAACAAAAACTTCCAAGCTCTGGTTATTTCAACCTAAGACAGTTTAAATTTACAAATACAAATACGAATGATAGGTGACAGTGAACTGCAGAAACCTCGGCTCGGTAGCTGTTACACGGAAATAAGAATCTAGCAATGGATGGAACTTGTGAAAACCTCAACATAAAGTGACACTAAAGAAAGCAATGATATGAAAGAGTGACGGTATCGAATACAAACAAATGACGCATAATAATTCCGAGTAATATGGACAAACAGCGCTCCATTGCAACAATCAACGATAACATAGATCGCAATGACGGACACCTGACAGACGAGTTCACACACAGCGGACGGACATATAAACTTTGCTCTCTTCCATCGACCACTGACCACGGCAACACGGAGACAGACACAACAAGAAACATCATCCGCCGCCTTCCAATGTGGCCACCGTCACCGGAAGCGGTTCACTGTGCCACGACCCTCACCGGAAGCGACCCGAGACAAAACACGGGGAGCGACCCTGTCACGAAGCCAATAGCTCTACCTTTCTCCGGCAGTGTGGTTGTGAGCACGCCGAGTGTAAAGCCCCTCTCGGTTATCGTGCGACACTCGTAAACCTCGCCCTGTCGACGCGTGTCCCACACTGTGCTCCAGCTGTGTTCGCCCCGCCAGCTGTCCTCAAACAACCGTGATTCGTTGTACCACTTCGGCGGCGGCATCTCCCGACCCTCGAAGTAGAACTTAATTGTGAGCGGTTCCGGCGCCCTGTATTTGCACACGAACGTGACCACGCGCTCCGTCGACCACGCATCCCCGCTCTCGAGGATTTTTGGATGCAGTTCCATGACCAACCCTAGGTGCATTCCAGAAGGTAAATGGGTTAAAACGCGCCGCTTCACCTACCGAATGATTTTCGACCTTGTCACGTGAGGGGGAAAGTCTAGACTCCCTTACCGACGGTGGAGCAGTCGGGTCCGGTGTTCGGGGGGCGGCAGTTGCACACCACCTCGTTGTACACGCTCAGCTGGCAGTCGTGACCGTTGCAGTTGCATTTTCTGCAGAGGCCGGTGCGGTCCCTATAATAACCGGCAAGACAGTCCTCGCAGCTGGTTCCCGAGTAGCCTTCCGGACACATGCAGATCTGAAATCAATAAAACATCATTAGATACGCCTAAATCGCGATGAAAAGTCATCCATCACCTTCTCTTATTGGGCCATGCACCATGCTTTTTTAGAAAACTATTACAGCGTAACGGAACCCAACGTAGCTTCTGAAGTTCGTCTAGTAAGAGAGGTAGGATTTAGAGATTGTTAGTGTGTGTGAACCCCACAGATATTTTCGACGAATATCCATAAGCGGAGCAGTCTTAGAGCAAATGCATGTTCACAGGTGATTGAGGATAAACGGAAGTACTTGATGTAACTTCTTATTTATATACTCTGGGCAGCCGTTGTCCTGCATGTTGTTTGGCCCCCCAATGCAAGCAGACATTCAAAATATTTCGGTTATGTATGCAAACTTCGGTGGTTTGCGTTGTTCTGAAGTACTCTCTTTTGTTACTAGACGACAGCAGTTTTATAACGAAACAAAGATGAACTTTGGTTAAAAAAAACGCATTTCCACACACTAACCTCAACTCCCTTAGCGGCCTGCGCTCCCGCGCTGAACATCTTCGTCGCCGTATCCATGGAGACGTCGGCAATGGCGGACGAAGTGATTTCGGGTGATAAGGTAGCCTTCACTAGGACGCGTTTCAGGTCTCTCAACACATGCATGAAGTCCTCGCGGCTGGCGGGCTGCGGCGTGTTCAAGACGTACCAGTTGTCCTCGCGTAGGGGCACTTGGTAACTCTGCGAAATTTCAAGAACAACGATTACATCGATACGATAAGACGATGGTCACACCTGGATACAGAAGTGTCGGACTCACCAAAACTTCGCCGGACCGTAACTTAGTTGAGCTGGACCAGGACAGGGATATTCCATCGCCGGCAAGAATGACGTAAGCGTTTGCTTCATCCGGAATGCCTCCGGTCTCGAATTTCTGCGTCAGCGACAAAGTGCCGCCGTAGGAAAGAACCCTGTTGCCTGCGGACCGTCAAATTCAGAATGTACCCGCAACTTTTCACAGTTATATTCGTTATAGTAATAGTAATATCAACAGACAGCTTAGTTATTGGACGGGAAGTCTTATTTTAACAAACACAACTATAGAATAAAACTTTTTAACTTCGCTTTCTTAAAATAGGTTTGCCCCGGACATAACGATGACGTCAAATGTGCCTACGTTTATAATGAGAAAAGAAGTAATTTTGAATTGTTGTGGCCGTGGAACTTTTCACGTAACAGGAGAAATTCCTGTCCGGCTCTTCCACGGCGAAGTTAAACACAATCCCCTCACCTGGGAAGACGGGCAGCGACCAGTAGAGCTCCTTGTCGGGCCTCGACGAGAAAACGTACATCAGCTCGCTCTCGTTGGGCATGGGCACGAACTGATCGTTGATGACCTCCGACGCCGCGTAGTCCATCAGGAGGTAGCCGCCGTTGTTCTCGCCGAATATCGGGGCCGCCATCGGTATCCTCGAGTAATGTGTTGCCTGCGAATGGGATCGATCGATGAACAAATTAAATTATCGTCGAACGAAAGAGAGAAGCTGAACAAATTTACTTCACTGGCGCGGCATTTTCACTGTATTATATGTGTATTTCACAACAGCGATTTTACGGTGGTAGAGCCACGCAGCTGCTCCCGCTGCTGAATGAGCCGGCTCGAACCGGTTAGTACCACGGCCTCATAGAAAAACCGCGTAAAGCGGAAGTGTTTTTGCCTCCGCGTTTCATCCGGTGAGTGAGATGGCCGGTGGCTCATCCCCCTACCATCAATGCCCCTGCATCTTCTCCTTCCCTCTTTCAAAATTTCCCCCCTTAAAGGGTGGCAACGCATTTGCAAGTTCTGCAAGCGTCTATGGGTGGCGGTAATCACTTACCATCAGGTGAGCCGCTTGCTCGTTTGTCAGCCTACGACATGAAAAAAGTGAAATTGGCAAAGCGACATAATACGTGACTCACTTCGTGGCATTCCGTGGTTGCGCCGGAGCAGTAGCACGAGTGACAGCCGAGCGAGTTGTTCGCGTCCAGGCCGAAGGTGCCAGTGCGGCAGCGGTCACAGGCCGTACCTTCAACGTTCTGCTTGCAACGGCAGTAGCCGTAAGCGTCGCACGGTCCCTCCTCACCTCTGGGATCGCAGCTAGGAGACGATTCAAACAATCGGTTATACATACCGTTTGTAAATATAATTCATTACAAATATCATTATTTATTAAGTTTTAAATAATTATAATTCTGTTATATTATATATCATTCGTAAATATCTTTCATTACAAATATCATTGTTAATTAATTTTTAATTTTAGAATATATTCCAGCAACCATAGATATAGGAAAATTTGGATTACTTTATGGATTAATATAAAATTTAACTTTGAATACCATTCTACATATTAATTTTGGATGACGCATCCATCCATGTAGTAAATAAATAAACAAAAAGTTAATACATATCATAGCTGACTGAAATATTAGGTGTCTACATATTTGTTGGACGTCTTTGAGTAGTTATATATATTTCACTATGAAATAAAAATGTCGATTTTATAAATTATTTCTGTTAACTACAAGTCTCTGACTATGCTTACTTGCAGAAAACAGATGTGGTTGAATCCATTACACAGTTGCCATAAGCATCCTTTGAATACCCATCTTTGCAATATTCGCAGTTGACACCGGCCGTATTGTCAGCACAGTCCTAAAAAATGAATATAATAATCACTCACACAACAATGTAATAATATATTACACAAAAAAAGTAAATAAATTATGACAAGTTCATTATTAGACAAAAATGAAACAATGTACATACTTAAATAACTTTTATAAAAATTGCTTCAGTTCAGAGAATAACATTAACACAAAATATATCGGTATTTTGTATTTTCATTCTCTGTACAATTACTGCTAATAATTAAGAACTTTTCTATGATTGCATAAAGTATAAGAAACTTACATAGCACTCTCCAGTTTCCGGATGACACATGGATGAATGTCCATTGCAATCGCATACGTCACAGTGCTTCAGGTATAAGCCTCGTAGGCTCCTGTAACAGAAAAATAAAATGTTAAAGACCTAGTTTATGAATAAGCAGAATAAAAATATTTTACAATAAATCAAGATATTACAAAGACACTCTTTAGAAATAATAAAAGTTAAATGAATTACATGCAGTTTATATTAATATGAGTATTTCCATTATTTAACAAAAAATCAGCCCCAATTACATTGATGTAAGTTCCGCAACCATTAAAGTTTTATTCACTTACATTTCTTATATAAATCACCCTCTGGGTTGATTGAAATGTAACACAAATTTTTATTGGCTCACCTTGTGTATCCAGGTGCACAATTCTCACATGAGGTTCCGATGTAGCCTGTTGGACAGCTGCATTGTTCAACGTGTAGAGCCTGTGGACCATTGCCATTCGCCTCAGCAGTATCAATGCTCGCAGTAGCAATTGATGAGAGATCATTAGAGTTATACGACGCCTTGATCAAGATGGTTTTCAAATGGGCTAATGCCAAAAGGAAGTATTCTCTGGACACCTCTTTGCCGTCGGGTCTGAAAATCGGGATTCTTTTTAGTACAGTAGCTATAGATTTGTTCAAATTTAGCATAAGTATATACATATGTTATGCTAATGGTGTAAAAACAAGTTATTAGTTACACTATGGCACTTGGCATGATTTATTTAAAGTATTAACAGCAAAACTCTGTTAGGACTTGTAAGGTTTAAAACTTTTGAAGAAATATGCGAGTAAAATAGCTGCCAAAATTTTTGCGTGATATTACCTTTGCCATCCTTTTTCTAATAGCTGCACCCTAGCTGTCAATGAACCATCGCTGTTAGGTTCAAAGTTACCAAAGTAGTGGAAAGTGACATCCTGTAAAGCCATAACATAAGTATTAATTCATTAGGTTCCATAATGTCTAAAAATAATTTTAATAATTGAAAATTTGCCCTGTTTTATTGTTTTGTTTACTCGAGGAATAAGACTAAATAAAAAATATTTATTTTCAACTAACACTTATAAGTTGCACATCTGCTGCATTATTCCTTGATCCATAAGTTGGTACATTGTTCAAGGTGTAAGTCAAATAACCACCATAAGCAGTCACTTTGTCACCAGCAAAGCTGGAAATAAAATTATGCACTTCATTAGAAAGAGTTAATTTATTATATTTGTTATATTATTCATAATAGATAGCCAAAAGTAGACATGGTTAGATAATTAATCATAAGAAAATTACCTGGCAGGCAAACTCCAATAGTAAATTGATGGTTTTGAGATGTCAAAACTGTTCAAACTAACTTCTCCTCTTATCAAACGGGGTTGTAGATCAGTTTCCACAGGAGCATTGTATTTTTCTATACCCCCACTGTTAGATGGTGCACTCGAGTACACTTTCACTTCATTAACAATACTGGGTACATTGAAACTGACAGTTGTAGTCCTTCTTCGGAGGTTAGTGCTGCTAACACATTGCTGTGAGACTCCAGAGCAGAAGCACAAGGCACAACCATGTCTAAAATGTAATTAATTTTGAATAAACCAACATGTCATGTGTAGCTTACATAATATTAGAAAACAACAAGTTAGCGAACATCATATGAAATTGTAGTGATCAAAATTATATATAGAAACACTAGTTCAAATCAATATTTAAATTTTTGTATTCACTTGAATACTACACTCAAATGAAACTAATCTATAAATTATATTAGATTAATTTAAATGTTTACATTTGTGAATTACTTGTTAGTACTGAATATTTTTCTATTGTAATAATTAGTTTAATTTTAAAAATAGAACAATATTCATCAAATTTCAACAATATTATCAAGTATCACAGTAATAAATTAATAAAGTCATGCAAACCTAAAGTCTTGAGATAGGAAGAATGAACCATTCTTGCACTCATTGCAGAATTGTCCTTGAACATTATCTTTGCAGACACATTCATCAGGTAGTCTGATATTGCTGGTGCCAAGTGGATTGCAATTGTTGGTGGGTTTCGGTTTGCAGGAGTCACCTGGTATTAATGGATTTCCTACATAGTTTGATGCACAGTAACGACAATCTGGGCCTTCATATCTGCAAAATTTGTCAAGAATGATGTGTTTAATAATCAAATTTATATATACTAAAACATTTTTGACCGTCATCTTATCAAATCAAAATTATAACAAGCTACATAATAATGGCAAAATGTTACTTATACTATGAATAAAACCTGAATCGTACCCCGGGAAGCAGTCGCAAATGACGTCGCCGCTCGCTCCAAGGGAGCACGTCCTGGCGAATTGATTGCCACGGTTAGTGAGCGGGCAAGGGCAGGGCTTGCAATCGTAGCCGCTGTTCGGGTCGCCGTAGGTTCCTTCGGGGCAGGCCCTTCTCGGCACGCAGTCTCCTAGCCACGGTCCATTCTTTACGCGTACGTAGTCTGCGGCGCATTTCTGGCCAAAGCGATGCGGTGTTACACAAAATAGTACTTTTATATAACATTCAGATATTGGGACTGACCAAAAATCAATTAAGTAATGTCCTAAACATATTTGTTTACAGTATTGTTAGGATGCTGAAGTGTCACTTTTGACGCTGTCAAAGTATATGGCATGAATGCTAAAAATGATGAAACCAAAGATAATTATAATAATTAAGAACTTGTAACTATGCAGTATAATTGAGGTAATTGTAGTGCTTACTTGACAAGACAATCCTTCATAGCCTGGTGGGCAAGTACATTCTTCGACGAGGCTAGCGGCTCCAAGACCTACGTTGATGTGTTGAGCTGATTCCATGGCGAAATCAGTGATATTTACGCCAGCGTTATTTATGCCCGCCCGTAATAATATCATTTCGATGTTGTCCAAGCTTAAAGAGAAAACAAAGAATTCAGGAAAACAAATTTTAAAACTGAATCTTTCTGAACAAATATATATTATAAATATTGAACAAAAGTTTTACTTGAAATAGATTTAGTCTTAAATTACTTATTAGCTTGTAAAACAAAATAAAATTTGTGAATGTTTAATTTTTACTCACGTCATCATAATATCCTCTCTTGAAGCAGGTTCTAGGCCTCTAGCGGTAGGTTTCATCCAGTTACCCGGTGTTAGTCGTGCTTCGATGTATGCATCTCGCGAGATTTCTCCATAATATTTGTATATTAGGTTTTGATACTTGCCCTGAAATTAATTTATGTCAAAATGTTACACAAATACTACACATTAGAGCATTTTAAGGACTCTGTCACATTTTATTTTTAATTTTAGTGCCCAAAATTTCAAATATTTTACAACATTCATAGTTCCTTACGAGACCATTTCATTTTATAAATATATAGTTTAATTATTGTTCTATTATAGAAACATAGTATCGTTTGGTAACAAAACATCGATTTTAGTAACAAATTTTCTCAAATGTTAACGTACCTTTATTATAATATCAGGGTTGTCACCAGAACTAAATCTGCTTGAGTGCGGTGATAGATTATATCTGATGTGACCGCCGTAGGACGTGAGTTGGTTGCCATTGTACGTCTCGGGTAACGTAAGATACGGATGTACGTCGGAACTCGAAAACCGCATATTCAAGTCGAGTTTGGTAACCTAGGGAGTGTATTTCAAATGAAATCCAGTCATATAATTGTCTTTTATTGCATATAATTAATTTCCAGTCCTATAATTGACTTTATCATTAAGATACACAGTTGAGACAATAATTTGTGATACTGTTGGGCCTTGAAACATTTTTGTTGCATACGTACTACTTCCGACAATGAAACCCATGCCTCTTCAATAAAAAAACACATACATCCCTTTGTGTGTAATAGAAGTTACTGCTTGTTTTACCAGTGCAAAAAATGTTCACTACGTGACAAATGTGTTATGACGAACTCCTCACCGTGGCTCCGTTCCTCATGGATTGGTAGTAGTAACGGTCGGTGATCGCCTGCGTATTGATTTGCACGTCACCGTTGCTGGTCTGCTTGACACCCACTAGCCTGGTGCCGCCTTCTCCGAGAGGTGTCGGCATATTGTAAGTGAACAGGTCAGCGCTTCTGCACACGTTCGACTCACCAAAGCAGAAGCACCGAATGCATTCGCTCTGAGAACGCGCCTCGCTGCAACAGATAGTGCATAGTCAAAATACTAACTACTAAGTTTGATTATAGGTTTTTCAGAAGTAAGTCTATGGTAAAAGACACGCTTACCAATAATAACACAGAACCTGACGGTGTTTCAAATTGTACGAATTCAAACCGCTTGACATCGGGCTGGATTTTGTATTTGGTATGATGATGATTATAGATATGAGATAATACATCACGACTGTCAAGAAGTGATGGCGACATTCGCTTTAAACTGAACGTTAGAACCGAGGTGGTCAGTCAGTTTTTTTCGTTTATGAAGTAACGAGGCGATCGCTAGTTACCTAGAGATACAAGGTATTGTATCTCTACGTCCCGGTACTACGAGTGAAACATTTCCCATCTTAGTACAACCTAGTAATATCTGCACATTACCTCGCGACAGAAGGACTAGCAATGCCGTGGCCCTCCCCCAGGCGGATACTGTAAAAGAGTCCTATCAAGTAGAAACTATTTCTTTTTCGACTTCTTTTCGTCAGTTGGTGCAGTTATTGCTAAGTTGGTTTGTATAAGTATTTAAGTATTATATATAAGGTTTGTATATAAGTATTCATTTTAACAAATACAAGTATACATGTCTATGAGTTTTCTGGTTACCATTGCACACGCCCTGTCTGATTTACAATTAGATGGCTATGTGTGAGATGTCATTTGATATTATTTTAAGTTTACCTATTGAAGTATCCAGTAGGGCAGACGTCGGTTTTATTGACGTAGACGATAGAATCCGGTGCGGCAAAGGTGGTTCCACTTCGGTTGATTGCCTCGCACGAATATGCGCCACTATCTTCCGACTGTAATAAACGTAGTCCATGAATCTCATACTAATCTAGATACAGACTAGCGGTTTGAAACCTATCTTGCCAAAGGCGCTTTGAAGTTTGCAGTTAGTGAAATGAAGAATTCAATAATTTATGTGTCATAAAATAATGGATTAAATAATAACACGTACACATACATTGTTTATATTATGTGAGCTCATATTTACCAAAAAATTGTTACGCTCACTAATCTCAATACATCAAATAAACAACTTACCTGCATGTCGTTACACGTGAGAGTTCCGACGCCATTAATGCTGGTCGACGTGCACTTGGCCGGAACGTGGCCCCAGTTGAGACGCCAAGAGATCAGCGGAGTAGGCACTCCGACAGCCTCACAGACTAGCACCAGGTTATCGCCAGGGTTCAATCTCACGTTTGACGGCGCAGGTGGTCGTGTCACATGTACAGGAGCTGGTGGAGCGAAAGCCTCTAAAATATTTGCTTACGGAACCACGAAGGCCAGTTAATGAACCGTACCTTCGGGTGTCCAAGGAAATGCAAGGCATAGACAGATTGATCAGTCTCCTCATTCTGGTTATTTGTTATATCCTGACAAAGTAATTAACATAATCAAAATATAATGACTACGCTAAATTGCTATGTGGACCAATACTACGCAGAATTATTTACAAGTGCAGTTTTAACTAATAAGCGCTTGTAGTAATTGTTGACCTTAAATTTTATGTTTCTTCGCGACTTCAACTGAAGGTGATAATGGATTGTGCATGACCACTATCAGTTTATGGATGTAACAGTTGACTTAGATAAGGTTATTATTACAGATGGTCACAATAAGGATATATATCACTCTTATCTTAACCCAGGAGGGCATGCAAAATTACTATAAAAGGTTATTAAAAGTTATCTAAATAAAGACTAAAATAACAAATTGGATAAATATTTAAAATGCAAATATGTGTTCAATCATCAAGAAATTCAAATTGAATATTATTTGAATTTTTTTTTGTTCTTGTTTTTTTTTTGAAAACGCTGCCCCTATTGTAAGATAGAAATATCTTGTGTTATAAGGGCGTTTTACATACATAAATTTTACGCGGACTAATACCCAGATCCGAAACAAATATCTGTAGTTCGTACAAATATTTACCCCGGGTGGGAATCGAACGCACGACCTGCGACGCCGAAGCCAATAGCTTAGCATCTGCACCAAACGGTCATCATTTGTTTTTCATCATCGGCTATGTGGAGATATGAGGGATTTAATAGTCATCGCTCTTTCAAGTTGTCGGATATATATAGTTATCATAAACAGCACAGAGAGTACATCAAATATACGCAACGAGCTAACGAGACTTACCGCATCCGATTTCGTCGGAGTTGTCTTGGCAGTCGAAGTGGTTGTCGCAGTGGAATGATTTTGGTATGCACTGATCGCCCGTGGCACATGCGAATTCGACCGGTGAACATGGCTGCCCGTACTCGGTCGGCTGGCAGTTCCTCTCGTCGGAGCCATCGCCGCAATCGTCCTCCGAGTCGCACACCCATGTCTTTAGCACGCACTTCCTGCTCGCGCACTGAAACTCATTCGGCTCGCAGCGCCCGCTCAAGTCTACGAAACGAAATCGTGGTCAGGTAACAGTTTCACTTCGGGGAGAATTTCAAATATACTTACGTGTAATTCTATAAAGACATAAAATACGTATAGCATTAATATTTCGGGTTAAACGACGGCCCGAGGTTTACACAACTTCCAACCAAGCATTGTGTAATAAATCAAACGATTTTAATGGTTCCAATTGTCAGAAATATTTGTTCAAATAGTTTTTATATGAAATGGACGAATATAACTTTAAACGTATATAACTTGAAATGGAGCACATCTAAAGTAGTAACTATTTTTAGTAATTCGTCTAATCCTTGATAAATGCTGATGTGTTCAGGCACATACAGGTTCTAAGTGTCTGTTTGGTCTTACCGTTTCGTTACCATTTGTATAATAAAACTGTTCAAAAGCAGAAATAGAATAAATGAACCATTATTCACAGATCAAACTTAGGTCTTGGAATGCTTAAAGTTTTTAATAATTTAGAAAATCGCAAGCGACACTATCTTAGGAGTACAATCATTCAACTCGATATTAAGTTGATCTAATTCAAAGTAATCATTTTGATAGTCGATATGGACATTCATTCATTAAACGAGCGCAAAAACGGCTGCAATTATATTTATCATAATTATCAATTTCTGTGTATGTAGTAGAATCAATAGACGTCAAAAAGTAATTGTAAACCAAACCGATTTTGAATAAAGAATATCAAATTTGACTTTGACAATGGAGAATGATAAAACCACTCACTGCAAGAATCTTCGTCGGATCTGTCGCTGCAGTCTACCTTGCCGTCGCAGACAGCGGACTTCGGTATGCACTGACCGTTTCCACAAGTGGCCTCAGTGGGTCCGCAAACGTGGAATGGCGTGCGAGAAATCGGGGCTACAGATAACAATGATAATTATAAGCATCCAATATACAAAATCCAATGTGATATAAAGAAAAAAAATCACGATCTTTCTAAAAGAAAAATGTTTAATCCAGCTTATTACAGTCCAATAAAACGTTGATGAAAAACGTAACATTTTATATGGAGAGCATCTGGTAAGCAGCATCTCAACGTCAAGAAGTTGATTTGATAACTGCGACTACCGGATAGAATTACTTTAGCTGGACTTCCTTAGGCAGATGTTATTAAATATTTCAAGATACTAATAGAGCTGAGGTTCCTTTTCAGAGCTTCTGCCGGCAAGCAGTGACGTGGAAGCTTCGTTGTATCCCCTTTTAAAGATAAACATTCTCAGCTTAAATACCGTGCAGGTGTACTTGTATCTCTATGTGACGGATATAGCGTTGAACTAAAAAGTTGTACGCATTTATAGGCAAATGCTTTATAGCTTACCATTGCACCAGACGTACGTATTGCTCGTCGTAACATTTAGTTTCATAAAAGAATTTCTTCCTCAACACAACTAGGAAAGTGTTAATTACGTTAATAATAATAATAATAATAATAATATTTTATTATATTCATTTCACTATCGATCTTTTCTATTTTCGTAACTATAATGCATGACATTCGTCACCAAAACCATTTGCAGTTATTTTCTATCTAGGATACACGGATGTTAATGTAGATAAAACATTACTACACTAAGGATTGACCTCTGCGATAGTCCTATTTGTCACAGCACATCATTTATAATAACTTTTTCTTCCCTATTTTTGGGACGTGTGGAAGAAAAATAACTGCAGATATTTGGATATAATATTTAATTAAATAATTTATTGACTGCCTCCGTGGCCTAGTGGTATAGGCTCGCGCTTTACAAAACGGGGGTCGTGGGTTCGAATCCCGTGGAGGGCAATGACTTTGTGTTGTTGTTTCTTAGTTGGATTAGGGCATTACGGGCTG
>DWHO01001373.1:0-15682 GCA_018247575.1 Eurytides lysithous rurik
CCGCCCTCGGCTCCCGCCCGCCCTCACCCTACCCGCCTAGAGACGGCCCACTGCTCACTGATCTTATCGATACTTGACCCTTCCTTCACTGAGCTTTGACATAATTTTAATTTAAGTTCACTGATCTATTTCAATTTCTGGCTCATTTACTTGAGTATCTTACAAATAACGCAGACTTAGAAGATAAAGATTAATTTGTAGTTTTATATATGCAGGCAACCCACTTTAAGTAACAGCTCTATTATTTAAAACTAGATAATGATAAATTTTTTATTAGCAGACAGATAATCTAGCACCTGGGCAGTTGCCTAGTGATAAATTCGTTTGCGCTAAGCACAGTGGCAGAAACTTCATATATGTATTTACTTGAATAATTTTAAGTTCTTAAGAAATCTAAGCTCTACATTGAACTACTACATTGTTCGCCTAAAAAGATATATTTCAAAGTTTAAAATAATTTTTATAAATATATCGACATGGAATATATGAGAATAGTCGCCGCCGCCCGCTCTCTTGTGCCCAAGTGACTGGAGCCTACTTGCAAGCTCCGGCTTCGGACATTAATTGCATTCCTTAAACGCATCATTAACAAAATACAGTCCGTAGTGAACTGTCTGCAGTTATTTACCTAACGTCTCAGTTACAGTTATTTGCCTTGTAAGCTTTTTTAAACATTGCACACTTATAATGTAACGTATTTTACGTCATTAGCCCTTATGGAGGGGGAGGAGGAGGTCGTTGGATTATGCTAAAGCTCCTTAATACCTTATCCCTCTCATGTTGCCCATATTAAAGAGACTAACAATATTGTGAACAATGAATGGCCTTCTCTACGAAAATACCTCGTGCTATAACTCTTAATGGCCATTTATAAGCTGTATAAGACGGAAGACAGCTGCGCGATCCTGAAAAAATGTTTATGTGAATTATGCCAAACCTATCATAGTTTATTTCTATCCATGCTTCATTGAGGCACGTCGGAGTTACATAAAATGTTCCCTTTAACAACAATATTATTTTTTATTTCCTAAACTAGGAGTCCCTTACAGCTTTTTTAAAGAATTTATTATAAAACATTTATCTGGGATTGAAAAGGAATTATTATTATTGTTGGATATTATTTATACAGTGAAATTTCAACGTATAATCGTCGACCTTATTAGACTTACGGCAGTGGTTAGTGGTTAGTTGAATCTATACTCCGTATAACATACAAAAATCGATTGTCACGAATTTTATTCTTCCCATAACTTGCTTGTTACGAACATGGCGATTAACCGCCTGAGCAGATGCTGAAGAAGTTGGGGCTGGAACAGTAAAATCTAATTGTTAACATATAGATATCAAAATGCCATATTGTTCAATGACCGATGCGGAACACAGTACAGTTGGCGCCGGTAGTGTCGTTAATATTGTCTCCCGTTTGATAGCTGACTGTGACAGCTGTCCACGTACAATGTATGAAGGAAAAGATTATTACCATTAAATTTCTCAATGGAAAAACAAACAGTTGCATTACGCGTTCTGTGATGACCATCATTATCGCCCTAGTTAGGAGGTAGGAGCAGCGCGACTTAACCTTGCCCTTACCTTGTCTTAGTGACGTCTAAGGCGAGTGTTTAATAGTCAGCGACAGTTTTACCGACTATTGTGTCTATTGTTTTGCCTTTCTTCGGTACAGGAACTCTTATTTCTATTGTCATTCTTATACAGACACACTCTCATATATACTTGACAGTCGAAACGGCTTAAGACAAAACAAAGATCACGGAAAATCGGCGTAAAGTGGAAGGTTTCTTTTTCCGCGTTTCGTCGGGTGAGTGAGATGGCCGGTGTCCTATAACCCTCTTCATCTCTTTGTCACTCCTCTTTCTAACCCTACCTCCATCTCCTTCTTTCTAGCTTCCCCCCCCCGCTTCGTCTCTCCGCCTCTCACTCCTCCTCCCTTTCCTTTTAACTTTCCTTCATTAACGGCTGACAACGCATTTGTAAATGCGTTGTCAGCCGTTAGAAATGTTATGTAGTGTTGCAAATGTCCATGGGCGGTGGTTGTCGCTTACCATCACGCGAGCTGTTTGCTCGTTTGTCAGAACAATCCACAAAAAAAAAAATAACAAAACTAACCCTTAATTACAACACACAATCATACTAGTGTGGTTTTCCGTACAAACCACACTAGTTGAGCGAATTGGTCACGGCTAGAAAAGTAAGCCTTAATATTATAACGAGCGATCACTTCATAGTTAAAATCGACAGAAGGTAAAACGCAGTTTAAATGAGATCTTAGATTAATACATACATGAAAGAGTCATCATCAATAAGCTTGTTAAAATCATGACATGAAATAGAATTCATCTCTGTCGCCTAAATCTAATAAATGTGAATCCACACTGAAAGTACGTCGAGTTCGCCTAAACGCTTTTTCCTCAATCGAGCTATTACACTTGTTTTTTAGGAGATAGACGTAGTAATTGCGCTTGCTATATTTCCCTTTAGACATTCAGACTGCAATGGCAATGCAGTGGCACTACCACAGTCTAACTCCGCAAAAGACTTCTACAACTTTTAAATTACTTATTTGCTTTAAATGGTTCATCACTTTTAAACGGTCAAGTTTTAATCAAATAAAGAACTTATTATAATATTTCCTTTGGTATCATTGAATCAAAAAGAGCATCAAATTAACGAGCACGTTTTATTTTTAGTTCAAAAAGATTTTGCTTACACGATCTCTTCCGCCAAATAATAATTGATCGATGATGCGCGATTATAGTTTGTAGGAACGGTTTATATCTGGCAATAATTAAAGGTTATTAACGTTTAAACTATTCGATGGAAAACAAAACAAACAAGACGCCAGTAACTCCGCCGACATTAAAACGACTCGGACATTAATACGCGTGAAATTATTCCGCTTCGGAACCGCAGCTGCCATTAATTCACGAATAAATGCGACAAAGCCTATGCCTGTATCGTTTTAGATGATTTTATCCCCGACCGACTTCACAAATATACGGAAAATTGCAATAATTCCCGCAGATGTTACAAGAAACAGAACAAACGAAGCCGACCCACGGGCCAGCGGGCGTGCCTTGTAATAACGTTTGATATCGCCGCATGAAACTCCTGCTGATGTTATTACCTCAATTTGCTCCTTCACCCTCGCAGTAATAGCTAACGACGCCGCGATACAACGCAACCGAAATAACGTTTGACATGAACTTTAGTAAATTGCCGTTCGTCCTGACCCATTTCCACGTTCCGTACAAGAGCGTGCAGCGGCCCTCCGCTTCCGATCGCGACTCTACGGCTGGGGCACGTCATTCGATCTATACTCCGACCACATATACCGCCTTAATACCGATCACATACATAGTAATGGGATTTTTTTAAGTGACGGAACTTATGAAAGTTGGCATAGCTTACATAGAGGTCAGACGTGGTGGGTGGGCAAGGACTCACAGCTGACGAACGAATCGATAGTTTTCCACTTTGATTGGACAGTGTGCACGTGACACGTGCTCACCTAGTTCCTTGACGGCCGCCTGATGGGAAATCAATATGGTGCCCCGCCAATAATACCACACGTCTCGGATGACGTTTCACCATTCGAGCATTTCATGCCTATTAAAAATACTTTTGGGTATCTTGTGCTGTTATTTATACCGAGGCAATATTGTGATATGATCACAGAAAAATCTGAGCGAAAATAATAAGATAAAATATCAGTTACACGAAATATAAAAGGGTCTCAATTCAACTAATCAACGCCCCCGCACCGGCTGGCCCTAAATCACAAAGACACCGGATGCCGTCGTTCTTAATATAAAGTTTCAATAGCAGCTAGGGTCGGATGGAGTTATTAAGAAGATTATAGGGATGGCGCGCAAGCGGGCCGGTGCGCGGCCGTTGGGCGGTGGTGGTGGCGGTGGTGGCGATGGTGGTGGCAGCGGCGCTGGGTGGGTGCAGCGAAGGCGCCGGCGCTCCGGTGACCTACATCGGCCACGTTAATCGTATCACGTGAAAAAGATCGCGTGCCGAGGCCGTTCACCCCGCCGAGGGGCCCTTCAACCCTACCTCACTCATCATCTACAGTCCGATCTACTGCACGGCGACTGCATGCATTTCCACTATTTGTCATCGCAGTGTCTGTCTTCAATTTTAGCAGTCGTTACTAGTCAGCGGTGTTAGTTTAATAACCCTCGTTAACATTAAATGTGAATTTCGCCGGCAATCAACGCTACGTGCCTACCTTACTAGCTATAGGCGCAGTAGTAAACCATTCAGCTTCAGTAAGCCTGCTCTAAAACTGACGACGTACGACATAAAGTAATAAAACGACGTACCGTAACGTGTCTCTTGTATTGATCTC
Source organism: Eurytides lysithous rurik (assembly GCA_018247575.1). NCBI lineage: Eukaryota > Metazoa > Arthropoda > Insecta > Lepidoptera > Papilionidae > Eurytides > Eurytides lysithous. The sequence goes on from DWHO01001373.1 coordinate 4,373, forward strand.
GTTATGGAAGACAAATTTCGTCATTTCTAAACAACAGCAATACGTAAAAATTCATTTCGCATATTAAAATATTCTTATCAGAAATTAATCACGTCAAGTTCTATTTGTTTTACACAGTTCGTGTTCATAAATAATTGCTTATTTTCAATTATTATATTCGTAATAAATTTGTTAATTTAGGAAGACATTTTTTTAAGATTGATCGATTTTTTAAATCAACACCTGGTCACAGTTGCAGTCCAAGTATTTTCCTCGTCCGCCAACAGTGTTTTTAGATGAAACTGAATAGTGTACCTATTATAATTTTAACTGAAATTCTGAAACGCTTCTTGGATTAAGTCTCGTGGAATATTCATAGGCGAGTGCTCGCCGTTACTTCCGCCGTTGTTTATTAGATCGTTAAGGTTAAATGGCATAGGTCAGTAGCCGGCAGCACGCAGATGCTGTAATGCAGTAAAAGCTTATGATAACCATTTTTTAATACAAGGGGAGAGTTGGAGTCGAAATTGTCAGGTAGTTGTTCGGTTTCAGTTTCCTTAATACAAATAAAATTTGTATTAATTTACAAGTTGATTTTTATATATTTACAGTTTGGACTTTAACACCAGTTATTCACTTTTTATTTTATTCCTTGTTGCAGTATATCAAATTTTACCACTATCAAGTTAACATGTTCTCTTTTACTATCCCATTAAACAGAAAAAAGGTTGTAACATATTTATCATTAAAATCAATCCCTGCTTAAGTCAACAAAGAAAAAAAATATTTTAGTTGATTTTTAATAAATACATACAATCAATATATTTATATCCTGTAATATTATTTACTGTAAAATTCTTTACCCGAATAGGTGTCGATAACATAATCAGGGAAAACATTCAGAGTATCATTATCAGGTTAAAAAAAAAAGGAAAACAAATATGTTGCATTTCAAATAAACCGCATATCATTTACTATGTGACATGTACATATATGAACCTAAATTAGTAAACCTGATTCGTATTAGGGTGAATTTTGTGAGTATGATACAAATTGGATCGACGTTTCACCGGTAATTTTACAATTTAACGGGAAATCCAACGCCAATCCGGGAAAATGATTTTTCGAGCGAATGGTCGCGTTAACGGCACACACGCTTCGTAAAGGTACTTAAAAACTACGCTATTTTTGAAAATCTTTCTCTTTACTTTTGATGAGTAAATACCAAATGCAAAATCTTTCGCATCTGCTATATATGTTTAGTTTATAGCACAACTTAAAAAACTGTTTCATATTTGAAAAAAAAAATAAACGAAATAACGGAACTAACCGCTCTTAACTGGATATTAGAAACTCGCAGGCTAAGCTGGCTCTAACTTGCCAATAGCAATGGAGCAACAATTTCATATCTGAGGTAAGGTTTGGAATCTACTCTTTTACTAAAGGAGTGGGACTTTTTGCCGTACGAGTACAAGGTGTCTTTTAGACAATACTAACCACATCCCCACTTCCCATTATTATATTAGCTAAGCACAAACCAGTGTTTAATAAAAAATAGAATGGCAATTAGTTTTATTTATACGCATTAAATAACAAAACTAAAATAACATTAAAAACATACTAATATGATAACAGATCATAATAATATGATAACAGAGTTAATATAAAATTATCCAGATCTAAAAGCTAGGCATGGAGACAAAAAATGTTGTCCGTAACTTTTTTTAAGCTGTATCATAAAAAGCATGGCATTTCCGGAGATAAGAGATTTGAAATGTCTATACACTTATAATCGAGTGTTAAGAGTAATGCGACCTTTTGTCCGGAGAAAGAATGTCGGTCGGTGTGTGACGAGGTTACATTCGGGGGTCCCGCGCTACGCAAACATACATTCCCGCGGGGCGTAGCGAAGAGCTCATGGCGTGCCCCGCGACCACTCTTGTAATTAAATTTGGGCTCGTATGCCCTTCGAGGTACGTGCGCAGAATGGATCATACGCTCAATGAACGAATACCATTACCCCGAAATGGATAACGCAATTGAGGTAAAGCACTTTAGGGCATTAACACTCTCACCGTAACGATTTATAATTATAATATATAAGTACGTATTATGTGATTTCCAAATAGTCCAAGAGTTTTATTAAAATCATTTAAAGAATGTTGCTTTTTTAAGAATTACACACGTTGATATATATCCTATATCCTCTAAGCGAAGTAGAAACTTACCTTCATACGGTTGTCATTCAATTGCTTTTGACACACGCTAGGCACAAAAATCGGGTAGTTATTTATATTGTAGTACGGTATTGTGTCTATTTTCTTATGTTAGGACAGTTTTGGAGTCCGCCTCGGGTGGTACAGCCGGCTGCGGTCACGGTACAGTCAAGTGACAATTTTCGAGAATGACTGTGGTCCGACTTGAAGTTCAAAGTTTCCAGTAAATTACATCTTACATAAACCGGATTACGCGCGGTGCATAGCAAAACTTAATTTGTTGTTTCTTGATTAGTTTAAAACTCTGATTAGGCGTTTATTATGGGTAAGACTGTGTATTTGGACAGTACATTTAAAAATTACGAAAGAAGATGCCACGTTTTAAATTCCAGATGAAAATGAAACAAAAAATCAGTAAGTAAGTAAAGCGTTTATTTCTAATAGTAAGATTACCTCACACTATGGACTTGAGTAAAATGATAGTTGAGTTAATTAATTAATAGTTAACAAGTCACACGGTCATCGTAACTAAGTGGGGTAGATTGATACTGGAATTAACTAATTGGGAGTTAGGCCACACTATTGGGTTACTTGTGGCTTAGCGATGTCATGTGATTGGCATAGAGCCCAAATAACCATATTAAAAGAAGAATAGTTAACGTTAATCGTTACTACTAATGTGTAATATGCAATAACGTCTTGTTTTAACAAACGTATTACAATACGTATTTTCGGTATCAATTTTCAGCTGCCAATACAACGTGTTTAATCGCACGTGTTGTTATACCGAAAATAAAACAATACACTTGGGAGTTCACACAAAGAAGTTTGAAAAGTCAATTTTACTTGGGCGGAAATCAATTCCCCTCTGCCCTCCATAAGAATTTGGGCGTAACTTTTAGTATTCCCACTCCATGAAACAGTTTATCTTTGATAACGAAAGTAATTAGGATTACGATATTTAATAACCTATTGGCTACGTCGTCACAGGTCGTGGTCGATTCCCATCTGGGCCAAATATTTTTACGAATGATAGATAAATGTACCGGATCTGGCGTTTGTCCGAATGAAATTTATGTATATAAAACTCGTTCTTTCTTTTAAAAACCCCGTGGTCATATTTTTTCAGTCGTTGATACATCATATCATACATTATATCAATATATCGGTTTTGGAGTTGTGCGTCAAACATATTATTATTATTATTCTATGGCATTAGTGGTTACGGTACAAAATAATCAAAAGTTAACGGCGAACGTACTTTAATGGAAAAACAATGAATGCCTATTCAACCGTAAAAGGCTCTAGATGGATTACAGGCAACAGAATATACCGCTCGGATGAAACCAAGGTTCGAGGCGGAAAACAAGCTTTGATGGTATCGTTATCGCCTCGTAAATCCCTCGCGCTGTCGCGTCGTACTCCGCATTTCGCACTTCGCTCTTTCGTGGCCCATGCCGCGTCCAAATATATAATATTTTAGAATAAAAGTAGAAAAAAACAAAGTGTTATATTTGAATCTAAATGTAACACTTTGTTTTATAAAATACTAACACGTGAAGAGAAAACTTTGGGCCCCTTTATCAGCCTATTGCGCTCGCGGAGGAGAATAAAATTTGGCAGTTATAGTTTATAGTTATATTTTCGTGGATATTATTTTTATGTTATCTATAAAGTATATATTAAATTAGCTACGCTAATTATTGTTTATGTTTATATTACTAACGTCAAACACTTTATTTGTGAAATAATAAATGTCATAGTCAAGAAAGTTTATTATTTAATTACTAAAGAGGACTTTCAAAAAAGCCTCCTTGGTTAAGTTTGACCACTAAGCGATCGCACATATACAGTTACATATGCTATAAAGTATATACAGATACGGTTTCTTAATTGATTGACGAATGTCGGGGTCTAGAAATTTATTAAATGTAAAAAATATCGCCTAACCTCTCAATACATTAAGTTCAACAATAACTTAATGTATCGACAACTCTTCTATGAAACGTGAAATTTATTTATAATTCACCCTCATTGATTAATGTAACGATTCGGACCATGAAAGTTCAAAGATCAAAGAAATATCGTCATATCTAAATAAGTATAATGGCAATTCCACGGGATTCAAGCTATTACCATTTATATTAATAAAAAAAGGTTAACATTACATATGATAGATTAAGTTGTTTACAACAATAGAGTTCGTTGCGAAGAGGAGTTTTGTAAGTAAATTTATATGCACCTAAAGAACTGATATGCATGGTATGCTGCTAAACAACTTTCTCTGTATATACCTTGGCATGACGTCGGCAAAATGAGTTACTTTATTGGCATGTCACTGTAAGCGAGCCGCGCCGTTGGCATTGCGCCCATTGGGGAGAAATTTTCGTTTTCTTATAAAACCGAGTTCTTAAAGCGAAAATAGGCCAACCGTGGCCCTAGGGCATATTTGACGGGTAGCGGTGACTAAGGTCCTCGTATAACATTTAAATTAAGATGCATACTCTTACTATTACAGTGAAGATTACAAAATACTCTTAAAAAATAAATATCAAACTAAAAGAAATCGAGAGAACGAACTAATACAACCTAAGACAAACAATTATCATGGAGAAAGAATGTCAAAATATATAGTTCCTAAAGTATTTAATAAAATAGGCTTACTCCGGCAGAACCCTAAAATAAGTATAGGTGGGTTTAAGGGAAAAACTGAGGATGTTGTTATCAGGTAGCCAGATTATATAGTGTGTATGTGAATGTATAGTTGTGTGATTATATGTATATTTTTGTTATTTTATTATTAGTATTTATTAAGGTAGTTAATATAGTTTAAAAAAAAGAGCGCATCTCGCCATCAAACGTCATAGTTTGGCGAGTATTTATGTATTGTATTTAACTGTCAACTTTGGAAATAAATAAATAAAAAAAGGTCATTTCGTGCAACTTTAAACTGTAACAGTTTATTAAATACATCAAAAAATAAAAGGTAAATCCTACGTACCACTTGATAAGAGAGCGATAAAATTTTATGGCTAAACACTTGTTTTGTGTTGAATAACCAAGATGCCTAAATTTACTCATTGAACGGGAAATATGTACGAATTTGTTTTCCTATCCAATTTGAATTAAAATATTAGAATACAGTTAAAAATTAAGTTAGACGAAGAATATTTCTAAATATTTATAGATTTTTTTTTTACTTTCATGCAAAACATAAAAACGCTGTTTAATTTGACATTTTTCGAGTACAAAATCATGTTGCGACCTTTTACCTTTCATGTTTGAAGTGGCGTTCAATGCGCAGAATAACACCATTTGCCACACCCTTTGCCAGTTACGGGCCTTCATTAAAAATGTATCCACACTTAGAGGCTGTGCGCTTGACGAAGTAAAACGTTGAGAGTGCAAATTATGTGAAGTATCTCTGACGATACGAATATTTTTTAAAGGTTGCTTTCGTAAAGATTGGCGGTTGAAAAGAAAATTCGAAGTGTTCGTTGAACGTTGCATTTAGAAAATTACTTGGTAACAAAATACAGTAATTAAAAAATACCATTATGTATCCCCTTTCCTATCTGCGTGTACCTTATCTTATAATTTTTAGTAACTCATACACTGTTACATATCCTTATTAGTATTATACAAGTTTACCTGTTTACAGCACGCAGAGAGGAACGGCTCGCTATTTTTTTTCATAGAACAAAGCTGCGGGCCAAGTAGTTGCCTTTTTAAGTTAATTTTCTATATTTTTCCCTGGTGTTGTTTTTCTTCATAATTTTCATTATTATAGAATATTGTAGTATTGAACGAACGGTAGCAAATACGTCAGTACGCTAACAAAATAAATATATATTTCCACTTATTCAGCCATCTCATTACAGAGAAAGAATAGAATGATGTGGATATTAGATACCCGCAGGGAATGAATTCGGAGAAGCTTTTAGCGTCGGAAAACGCTGGATGAATTTTAACAGTGAGAATGTTCTTTTTGTATTTGATTTGGCCTTCGTATTTGTAAATGATTGTTTACGAGTATATTGTCATTTACGTGTGTCTTATCGTATGTGGTCCTTAAAAATGTGCACTATTGGAGCCCCAGTAAGTGTTGTTATGTAATTGGATGTGAAATGATATTATAACATTATTATAAACATAAATAAAAATATAAAGTTTTCAATATGATACACAAATTTACATTATTTTATAATGTAAAATTATCAATGTTAAACAATTTCAAAGCAATAGTTTATTATTAGAATCACTATTTATTGCAATGAATACAGAAGTAAGATTGATAAAAAAACCCTTTGTGGAACTTCGACTGCTTGGCTGTCGCTAGTTATATGAAGTGCTATTGAGAATGACAAAAAATGTCCATGAAACAAGTAAATTTTTTTATACAAGCGCGTGATAATTTCTTTTAAATTAATGTTCTGTTTTCAGATTTAGGCACAGATATAGTTAGACAGAAGCGTATAGCTTAAGTTTCATACGTATACTTAAACTATACGCTTTCTGTTTACGAAAAGTTCTTTTTTTTCTTTCAATTTAAAAACTCTGCCCCTATTGTAAGATAGAAATGACTTGTGTTGTAAGGGCGTTTTATATATATTAATAATATATATTAATAATATCCATCCCACATACGAGTCAATCTAACTAAACTAAATTCCACGCATTTTGGTCTACCAGAAGCTCTTGAACAGTATAATAAGATTTATGTAATAGATTATTATAGATTTATGTAATACAAGCACTCACTGCCGAAAAGCCTGTGAACAAGATGCAACTAGCGGCAGGTGCAACCATCACTTTGATGAATCGATAAATAATGCAATAGTCCGGGGTCAGGTGACTAAAACGAAGAGTAAAAAGTTTAACCTTTTAGGAAAATGAGCAAGAAGGGAGAGAATAGGGGAGATAAGTTGCCTAGCCAGCGGCAGAACGGCATCGAATCCTATGCCATTTTCTCTTCTACGGCACCAACACCACTGCCCCCAAAAATTGACGAGGGCAGCAACAACTACATCAACAATGAGAGAATGTTACAACATAAACTGCGGCACCTGTTACGTCGTCGCAGTGACGATTGCCCTTCCATCTATTCCGAGATACAATCTATTACTGAGATACAGCGCGGTAATGTATTAAACATTTGATTTTTTAAATTTATAATTCCAACTCACAAAAATTAATACGTATATGATTTTCAAACTTTCACTAATAAGACAGTCGGTTTGAATGTAATAAGCAAAATGTCTTAACCTTCCATGCTATCCATTAACGAGGATACCTCGGTATTAGAAATTAGTGCTAATATTAATATTATTGTTGATGCCGATTTTGCATACCGCTGTGATAGGTGCTTTTACCTTATTTATTTTGACAATATTTTCGACAAGCCAATTTGCGTTATCGTTTGAACCAAAATTATAATATACACAATATAGGTATAATATATACAGGCATTGTACCGCTGAGATCCGTAGACTTCAAGGCGTTTTAGTTTGAAAGGCAAATGTTTGCCTTGTACACGAATTTAATTAGAAAGTAGATTGTCAAGAAATTACAAAAAAAAAAAAGAATTGTTTAATCCTTTACTCGTTTTTTTCTTCAATAATAAGAATAACATGAATTACGATTTTCACTTTTTTAAGAAGTTAAAAATGTAAAACGGAAGATAATGGAAGATAAAAATGTAAAACGTCTAAAATTTGTTCTTCAATAATAAGAATCTGAATGGTTGTTGGTATTTTATTTTAAATACGAAACAAAAAAAAAACTTTAACGAACGTCAAGTAATGTTGTATAGAAATCGTTGCCTCTTCGGAATTGAAAATACTATAGTGGGATAACACGGACGTTCTCTGCGACTATTGTCTTGGAAATGGAAAATCTGTATTCATAAAACTTCAGTTAGGTATATTTAACTACGCTTATTTGTGTTGTATCGTTCAGATTTTAACTTTCGTGATATCTTTATCTAAATTGAATACTTTCTGGCGGAGTTATAGTATATGTCAAAGAAAATCGCGGAAATTTAAAAAAATTTCGTTATTTAATAAAATATATTAAATGAGATAAGCGATAACATATACGTGATTTGTGAAATCAAAAAATACAGTCAATAGATTTGTACTATTTAATGAATAATTATGTCCTCCCAACCGATTCCGGCCATGGTGGCCGATCTACAAGAGATCCGCAAACTGTGCGGCATATATTATAGTGCATAAGCGCCTGTGCTGATACAAGTGTACTCACTCTTCTTTTACTCTCATAGGTCGATGGGACGGATAACCGACACGACCGGAGAGAGATCGCTGAGGCGGCGACATTAAACCAATCTCTTTGATAACAACGGATCCCCGCGAGTCCGCTGGCTGGAGGCCATAGGAGCTTGAAACTGGACCTGCCGCTTTTGGTCCTGTGCCCAAAAGCGACAGGCCTCCCAGCGTCCAGCGGCAGACCTGGTCTTGGGCTCCGCCACTCAGCATGTTTTGGCGCGGAGGGTATGGTGAACGGCACATCGTAATATCGACACTCCTTTTCCCCCGCGGCCCCACCACGCCGCATCAGCGGTGCGACCCCGCTCAGTCGCGGAGGATAGGGAGAGCGGCCTACGCAATACCTACACTCCTTTTTCTCCACCTTGTCTACAGGGAAAGGGAAGTTATGGCCCCACACCACTCAACTCGTCCCACGCGGCGTCCTCCAAAGCGCATCCAAGAGCCCACTCGGAGCGCCCCCTCTGGCCAGCCCTACACCACGGACCTGCCGTGTTTGGGTTCCTCTTGTCTTCGCCGTGGGTGACCAGGTCACTGTTACTAGAGCCCCTTTGCCACGACAAGGCGGGAACCATCGGAGGGGAACCCGTAATGCCCTAATCCAACTTAAAATAAAAACAACACAGTCATTGCCCTTCGCGGTATCCGAACCCGTGAAATCTGATTTGTAAGCGCTGGCCTATTAATTAACGATTAAGTACTTTATGCATTAATTAATTAGTAAACGGATAGCTTTTTGAACAAAAACACCTTCGGATATTTTGAAACAAAAGGCGAACGTTAGTTAGTGTATGCAAAATTACCTAAAAAAGTTAACTACTATTATGTCAAATTAAATAACTAACATATATTTACATTATGAACGGTGCTGATAAAAAGAGTACTCTCTTTTAATACCAGTAATGGAAAAAACAAAAAGCTTTCCTCAGTTATCTAAATATTAGTTTAATTTTGTTCAGCGTAACCTCATCTCCGTGCAGTTTTTACGTAGGTAAACGTTTAGTTAAAAGAAATTTTAATCTCAGCATTGAGGCCATTAAAAATAACAATAAGTTATTTCATTCCCATTGTATTTCTTAAAATTATTGCTGCGATGTTATAGAGTTTGATGACGTACGTATGAAACGTCAACGAACGTATTTTATGATTATATACTGATTATATTATATCTTAAAAGAATTTTGTTATTTAATTTCTGTCGCACTAATAATAAAAAATTGAACACGTGGAATCCACTAGAGAAAATCAAATCGGAAACATTGATTGACGTTCTTAATGTCCTCTCAACTTTATTTACATATATCTTTTTATAAAGTATAATCTATGTAAAATAATTATATAAGTCCAAATAATAATATATATATACGTCCGAATTTTATTAACTGTAGTATCTACTTATTAAAGTTAAATGTAAAAAAATACTTGTACAAGTAATTGTTTTTTTTATGTGAAGCATCAGTTACTGCATCATGCCAGCAAAATGGAGTTGTATTCCATGACGGTGACCGACAGAACATGAGACGTTTGCTGTCAACCGCTTGTGCATGCGCTTAAATTATACATATAGTCTTTGTTTCATGCTCTGTGTAAATTGTCTTCTGCACGTGCCTTTTCATCCAACTAAATATACAACACGCCTCACGACCTGTTCCTCGCAACTCTCTCTAAGGCATATCCAAAGTGGACTCCAGGGGAACCCCTCTGGCCGGCCTTACACAGGTATTTTAATCGATTACAAAAAGGTTTCAATTTGTCTTAATTTATTTTGTATTTAAACTTATATTTTCACCAATAGACAATCAAGATTAATGATTGTTTATTTTTATACGTTTCTTTAAGATCGCTACCATTTTATTAACATTTAAATGAAATAATTACTACTAAAATATTAGTAATTTATAGCAATGTATAAATAAAAATATAGATGCCGAATAAGGATTATTTTCAACCCATAGCAAATCAAAGGTACTATTCATTCAAACTCTATTATACGACTATCCAAAACGCGGCATCGATGTGAAGTACTAGATTACACATTTTTTTTTGTATCCCAAACTTTTTCCCAGTAGAAGTTACGTAAGTACAAGAAGATAAATTAGAATTTCAATAATGTACGTGTGCTGTAATGGCCCTTTATTTTTCTATATCATTCTGAAAAATTATATCGAAATATTAATAATGATTAAAATTGTCTTTATTCAGAAAAATGCTAATTTTGACAAACATTTTCTTTAGTTATCGTCACAATAAGAGATAAAAGTAGCGTTAAGGGCGATATTTCCCTCCAAATAGCGAATGTATCGTTAATCTCATTTATCACGAGCGAGAAAATATCGGTATTTCGTAACGAAAGAGTCCGAATCGCGGTCGGGGAGATCGATGCCTGGGTGCTACATCGCTAAAATTAAGTTAGATATCCTTCACCCTGACCCAGCCGGCTTTTTTTCTTGAAGCCATCATTGAAATTGCAGAGGTAATGGAACATGGGATTACATTATTATAATTCTGGTGCATTATTAGTTCATTAAATACATTTCTTTTGAAGAATAGAAGAAATATTTAATAAATTACTCAAGCGATTAAGATGATGACGACAGTGCTCGTTTTGTATTGCGATGGACAATTAGAACGACCGAATACGTCAGTAACTTATAGCGCGCAAACCGGCAATATTATAAAAATCGTTATTATATGTAACTTTTGCTTTATATCAAAAATGGCAAACCCACGCAACAGCGTGTATTACGGTGATAGAGCCACGCAGCTGTTCCAGCTGCTGAATGGGCCGGCTCGAACCGGATTAGTACCACGACCTCACAGAAAATCGG
>DWHO01001374.1:0-15679 GCA_018247575.1 Eurytides lysithous rurik
GTAATCTGACAAACGAGCAAGCGGCTCACCTGGTGGTAAGCGATCACCACCGCCCATGGACATTTGCAACATAACTTGCAAATGCGTCGCCAGACTTTATGGGGGAAGAGGAGTGAGAGCGAGGAATTAAAATAGCACGTTTTTGAATAAGAGAAAATATGAATAAAATAACTAACTACGTACTAGTGGAAATAAGTTTATTTTTTCCCCCAATAAAAACTAACATTTTAGTTAAAAGAAACAAACGATTCATTGGCCAAGTTTATAGATTAGTTATTAAAAGTTTTGACAGCTCATTAACCAAAGAAAAACTTTTCGAGAAACTCGATTTCCTGTTGATCGTCTATCGGCCGGTGGTTGATTGCTAATCAAGCAATTCAAATCATGTTAAATAATGATCAACTCGAGATTAATCGTAAATTAAAATTGATTGACCTTTCGAAATCCGGCTGTATGTATTTTTGTCCCATTCTTCAAATCAATTTATTCAATGTCCTCATAAGCACTTTTACATCATTCCCAGTTCAATGCAGTTCTTTTAATATACCGTTATAATATGTTAAGCCCTAGGCGTTAAACCGATACAATAATAGCTATTCCACACACGAGTCAATTAGTTCCACGCTTTTTCATCTACCAGAAACTCTCGGACAGTATATGTATAGTAATATTTCAGTTTTAAATTGCACAAGTGGTAGATCCAGGACATCTTGTTTCTCGCAGCGGTTCCATAAATACGAAACACTCAAACTCCGACCTACTATTTGCATTTGTACACTCATACGGCTATTGGTCCTACAACACGACATGCGACATAAGTGACTAAGGTTTAATTAGTCAAAATATAAATATAATTAAGGTCAAAATTATTTTCTTTGTTTCTCTAAAAAAACACGCTGCCCCTGAGATCCGGAATAATGATATATAGTTAATATCCCAAGGTCCGATGGTTGCTAATAATTACTAAGATAATGCAGTTCATTAGTTGCGTTAATGTTTGCAGGCTTTATTAGATTTCCTGGCGTCCAAAGGATACCCACATGAAAACTACAAAGTGATCTCCAGCTGGCCTAGGAGAGACGTGAGTATATCGATTAATAATAATAATTCAGTTAGTGAAAATCTTCGTAAAGTTTTCTTTTTGTTTTTTATTAAGCTGATGTCACAAGTATGTGTGTGTGTGCACATATATATGTACAAACACATATATACAGTAATCCCCCCATAACACGTTTTCATATAACGTGAAACTAATATACCGTGCTATAGGGGGGATTACAGTACAGTGGGAGAGAATGTCTCAGGGCATTAAGTCCGCCCTTTGCAATTCTTTTTTTTTTGTAAGGTAATTAAGACCCTAAGGCCTTTAAGTATTAAGGCCATGAAGAATAAATAAATAAAAAATCTATTACCTAATCTGATATGAGTTCGAGACTCCTGGCATTCAACACAATAAAGTTTGCAAGTAACACACTTGTCAATACTAGTGTAAGTAGACAATAATTTCAAGTATTGAAATATTATGTTGTTATGTTACCTTGCCTGAGTTATGTGAAACAATTTATCCTTTACTTATTATATATATATTTCAAAACCAAACTCTGCGTAGCGTTTTCGAATGATTATAAATCATATTTGAAATGGAAATTATAAATTTCAGCTGACGACGGAATCTCGCAGCAGTACGCTGAAGGCGCTGAAGCTGTACCCGCAGGAGACGATCATGCTAGAGGAGCGGTGAAAGGCGCGCACCCTGAGACGCGCCAGCGTACGGGCCGCACGCAACCGCCCCACCACCGTGGTCACCATCGCCGACCACCGGACCACCAACCGACCACCCAGCCACCACACACCGCAGTCCTGCCGATCACCTACCTCCCCTTCCGCAGTTCAAACATTCAACACTCGCCGGTAATCCAAAATGGCGGCGACGTCTCTTTAACTGTCAACACTCTTCACCGGTAGTGTTGAAAGAGTCGATAACTTTTTGGATCAAGAACAAGCAAATGTATTAATTTTAGAAGCAAATGAGACGTCGTTACAATCCGCTCACAATTCTCTGGTGTTTGGTAATAACTCCTTGACATCACATATCGGCGCGTGTTATATATTCTGTTGATGTCGAATATATATATAAATAGTATTTGTAGTTTGTTTAATAACGTACGGGCATTTTTAATTTCGAATCGATTGCTGGAAAATCTTTAGAAAAGCTCTACTTGTTCCATGGTTTCTTTCACAATAGAATTGTTTTTTTACATTCGCATTACATTTTTCATGAAGTTGGCGCAGACGATTGAATCGGTAAATTTTCATGTAAAGAAATCGTTGAAATAAAAATTGTCGTTTATTAATTAATTTTCTTCAATGTCATCAAATATTAGAACAGAGCGCAATAATCTGATAATAGCGCATACTTTTCAAGGCAGCCCATTTTTGATGTTAAACCTTTTTATACAAGAATATTTTACTACCAACTCCATATTATACAGTTTACAATATCAATAGGCGTTACCGAAAAATAGGGGTGTAAATAAAAAAATATGCAACCTGAAAAGTATGTGTTAATGACTTGTTAATTTGGTCAAAATTATGTATGAGATTGCTTGATCTTGCCTGTCTTTAAATGTCAACAAAATGAATACACCACCAACATAAATCAAATAAATCGATAAAGAAGGCATTGTGTTCAAATACATCATATCGACGGTACATAGGTATTTGTCGTTTCTCAAAAAACCATTCTCTACACTACAGCCAAAAAACAATTTCAAAAATTCATAACTCATAAATTTATAACAATAAAAAATTGAACTTTGAAACATATTTTTCCCATATACGTATATCACTTTCTTTTTAAACCTTACTTGACACAGGAATATCATAAAGTTACTACTACATTGATGCAGATTATTGAGATACAACTTTTACGCTTGCTGCCCTCGATATGTTTAATTTAATTACTACCAGTTGTATGATAATACATGTTCGTTTTGTACTTTAGTTTGACAATTCGCTACACAAGTCCAACCATATGTGTAGCAATCGTGGGTGCAGTGTCGGTCTGAAGCTCGCGTGATAAACCAACGGAGTTGTGAAGTGGTAATAATAGATCAATTGCAATTAAACCCATCACTATCTTTGCCCCGAGTGAAATGGTTATTTCGTAATTTGAACTTTTACCTGTGGCGTTTAATGTTAATTTGTATAAATTGCTGTAGCTTAATAGAACCAACGCGATGGTAAAAAAAAACGATATGGAAATAGTCCATGTATGGATCTTTTTGTAACCTAATCGAATGACTGCTTCAGTCTAAGTCGTATGCCCTGATTGAATTTATCAACAAAGTCTGCAATGTCGTATTGCAATATTTTTAACTTATCTATCTTAAAAATTAACAGTTCTCCCTGCACTACGTGTTACATTATACAAATTATATAATTCATATAAGGTCGATTTCAAAAGACAAAATTGACCTTTGAATGATTCCAAACATCCCTTGCAAAACATTGGAAATTTGTGAGTGAACTAAAATTATTTTTACAACTGTTTTAAATATTATTGAGACATCGTTGTGTGGTAGTCACTGAGGTTATGCATAATAAATCTTCCAGTTAATTATAGGAAACCATCATTATTTAAATCACTATACACAGCTTTTTTAAAATATTTAATTTATTTTATAGGAAACTATTATATACAGCATATGCATATGGATAAATGTTAAAATTAACTATTTTATATTAATATTTATCCAATTTCAATAGAACAAATCCGTTTTTTCATGTTTGCTGCAAAATAACAATAATTATTTGATGTCAAGCTATACTACTGAGTAAGTCCTAATTTATAACTGACTTTATTTGAGTCACTACCAGATACCATTCCAGTTAAAAAGATATTAAATAAAACATTAGCAAATCAAATTCCCCATAGTATTTTGTGAAACTAATTAATATGTTTGTTTTTTTTTTTACCAGACCAAACAGTCTTTAAAGTCTTAATGTACCTTCAAATTATATATTTTCTCTCTAAATTTAAAAGTAAATAAAAAAAAATATCCTAATCTGGCCAACCCGCTTATATTTTTATTTTAAATTTCAAAGAATTAGATAATATTTTTGCTTTTATGTTGCCATAGGATACTATTTTTATAGATGTCATGTATTCCAACAATGTAGATGAATAAATACATCATAAGGTGATCTGTAAAAACGGAGTCTTTTTATTTTAATTACACTTGACTTATATTGTGGCAACACTTAGACTGATGCAGCGTTAAGACTTATAGCCTATAAAGTAATATTTTATTAATACAGCAGAAAAAAATTTTTTAGATAATTTTTCACCAGACCTGAAATTATAAAGCGGCGTACTGTGAGATATATATTTACCCGATAATTAAACGGACAAAAAGAAAATGCCAAAAAACATGATTGTTTTATTTGCGGCCCTAAGCTTTAATACAAAATATATATTTATTTTTTTAAAGAAAATAATCTGAATGTTGGTTGAAAATGCAACATTTTATTTCGTGTTTGTATTCTGTGTATAATCTGACCTTTCCTTATTGTAACGACGATTTGTAAACCTTGTGAATATCATTGAGTTACAAATTTGCAATGTTCACAAATAAAAGCCCATTTAAGTATATATTTTTCATGACATTAATAAACAGAGAGATGCGTTCAGATCAGCATGCACCGTTTTTGGCTGCATAGCGATTGCATCTACGATACGCCGACACTAAAAATGCCTCCAAAATGTTCTTTGGACAAAGAAAATCATTCCAACACTGTTGTTAGACGCTTGTAATTATTACCAAGATGCTTGTAATTATTAACAAGACGATTGCAATTATTAACAAGACGATTGCAAGTATTAACAAGATGCTTGTATTGTTTAACAAGATGCTTGTAACTATCAACATGTAATTATTAACAAGACGCTTGTAACTATTAACATGTAATTATTAACAAAACGCTTGTAATTATTAACAATACGCTAGTAATTATTAACAAGACGCTTGTAATTATTAACAAGACGCTTGTAATTAACAAGAGACTTGTAGGTATTGATAACCGCTGCAACACCTGTTGATGTAAGGCAATACAAGTATCGGGGTCCACGACGCAACCAATGAGCCCTTTTAAAGAGGATCGTACCTCGAGTTGAATCGCTATCGGTAGTGAACCTAATCGGAGGGACCGGTCCTAAGCAGGACATACCAAATTCCGCCTTATTAGCTACAATTTTATACGGCTTTTGTTTACTACGACGATAGAAAATTGTCTAAAGGGACACCATGCTTCGACTTTGCGTTCCCATGAAATGAGGTGACCGAATATTTTTTTTCGGGACGGAGGTTTTTCTTTTTGTAGGTTTTGAACCCACAAAAATGCTTTTCTGAGTTTACAACCAGCACTCAGTTTCGCTATAGGTAATTACTGCGGACCAGAGGAGGATGCGAGTCTGGGCTCTGATCTAATTTGCCGCGTATAATTCAGTATAGCCAGCGTATAGAACCAACTTGGCCTTAAATACTTTTGGGATATCAATATATAGTGTATAGCGATATAGCAAACCCTCGTCTCGCTAGAATAAAGCGAGCGTACTGACCCTTGTAGTCTCAAGGGTCGGTTGGAAACACGACTTTAAACCAAAACTAACGATGAGGATCATTCATCATATGGTATACGTGTGTTTCATGCGACGTGTTTCGAAATACTCTCGTGTTAAATTTGTTTAGTGTGATCTTCAATAACATTAATACTTTAAAATATATATATTAATTCCCAATCAATAATCCAACATCAAACAAAACTCGAAAATTGTACACAACTTAAATTATTTCAACTACAACAAAAAATACCAACAGACTAGTACTGAGCTATTTTTTTACTTATTACATGACATTTTGTCAATATTTTTCTATATGTTGAAGCACGACAATCAATTGATAAACTTTATCCGTCTTCGATAAATGATTTTTTCAACGCGGAACCTATGAATAAAACGGCGTTTTATGATCCTTTTATCTACAAAATCCGTTATATTAGTCCTGTCAATGTTGCCGGGTTTATAAGGTTTACGTGTTTTGATTTTATGTACGTAGACTTCGCATAGAAGAACTAATATGGCGGCTAAAATACCACAGACGAGAAATAATACAGCCATCGAAAATTCTCGAATGCTAACCGCTTTGATACTGCTGTAACGCATCTTGGCGCACGGCGGCTTTGGGCTGTCCCATATCAATTTTATCCTGCTCATCAGCCCCGACTCCAACATTTTGCTAACACTGCGGAAAAAACAGGCGACAAATACAAGTATCAGTTGCCATTAAAAAGGCTACCGATTTAATTTACATACTATATATCATTTTATTGTTTTATTAACTATATGAATAATGCATAAAATTAAATAAATTTCTATAATAATTTCATGAATCTATTTATTTGTCTGTAAAAATTTTTTGTCTGTAGATATATTTTAAAAATTCGAAATTATTTTGTGAAACCGTGAGCGGAAAATGTATTGTAGGTCATGTAGGAGTGTGTTATTTTCTGAAACGGCATGCCCATTGAAGAAGATCTTATCTTATCTTAACTGACGTTGACGCTTTTAGCCTATGCGGCTCTCTAAAGGCTCGGATCGCCTAATCCGTGGAAATGCTAATTTACTCGGATTGGATAGACCCCACGTCCTGCGGGGTCACGCATGAGGACATGCGTGTTGTGTCAAAATTTTAATTTACTTTACTAAAATTACTTGGGGGATTATCGGCTACGGACATTCGGGGTCCGGTGTACGGACCTGGACCGCGACTGTCGTCAACTGTGTATTAACAAACGGAACGGGGAGCGGTGAGAACCGCCCCGGGACCCGGGTGTAATGAGTATACGCGGTGGGAGTATTTCGCCGTGCTCGAAGGCGAACAGGAAGAGTTCGTAGAAGAGAACCGTGTTTCTTGAGATTGAAGGAGAATTACGTCGCACTATTAGATTATAATAATAAAGGTCGAAAAGTCTGTTCGAATTTTTTTATGTCCCAACTCGTCGTAGTTAGAGTAAACTTCAATGTGTTCATGTAAATCATGGTAGTTCAGTGTCCTTGCTTTTATTTCAATATACTCGAGCAACCTGAATTCAAACCCCGGTGCCGGCACCAACGAATTTGTTAATTTATAATTAACAATTTTAAGTGCTGATTTACCACGTGCTCAACGGTGAAGGAAGACATCGTGAGGAAACCTGCATATTTAAGAAAACAATACAAAAAATATTTCTTAAATATGTGTCGTATATATGGCGGTCAGTGCCCTGATACCCTCTGATTGAAGCCTGTGCCTAGCAGTGAGACATATATAGGCTGTTACTTTTTTTTGCGAACGTAAACACGATAAACATCGCTGTGATTGTTAAAATAAAAAAAAGGAACGAAGATTTTCACTTACCCCACGACAATGTATTCCTTATAATGCGAGCCCTTTCTAGCGACTGCGCCCACGTACTGCGGTGGGAAAAGCTGCACCTCGCTCACCTCGCAGATTTCCCGCTCGCTGAAGGTGCTCCTCATCAGGCGGTAAGCAGCGGATGTGTCCACGTGGAAGGCGAAACCGCCTTCCTTCACTAGTGCCATGCCGTGGTCGGCGTTAAAGAAGTTGTACCTGTCGTCTGTCGCTATCTTCTTTTTGTACAATTGCAGCGGTATACGGTCCGTGGTGCGCTAAAAGTTTTGTGATGTTCCCTTAATCTGTATATAACTGAATTAGATTGGGATACGTGCACTGATCGTCCACTAAACCGATATAGACAACAATAGGTAGTATAAATAATGTAACCTATTGGCAAATTTAAAAAAAAATAGTAAAAGTACGTTTATATGCTAAAGGTTATTTTTTACATTATAGTTTATATTATACAGTTAATGGTTTCATTGAAGAAAGCACGCCTTGGGAATGATGTGATCGCATCCAGGCTATTTAAAAGATTTAGATTATTAAGATTCAAATTATGAAAATTGTAAACATATTTAATTTTTTTAAAAAAAGAGAGTTAAAGTCATCTTAGGACCAAGGAGTTTTCCGAACAGCTAGCAGAATCATTAGACCTCAAAAAGTGATGTAAACCAATCCAGTTTTGAATAAAGAATTTTGACTTTGACTTTATAGTCGACTTTATCAGGTGAGCGTGATTGAGCCTGTCTCAATGCCGAATGGCACTAGTGTTCAGGACAAAGAGCATCAGGGGCAGGCTTATAATGTACCAAGCGTAGCCACCAATGGGTTTGCCGTGTCTAAGAACTAAAAATCACCCAGTCATTTTCCTAAGAGACAGGCTATCTTTAAATTCATTCGAGACCAGAAAATAGAGACTGAACCGTAAATGCATACAAAGATGTACGTTGTGTACGCAGAGATTTAAAATTGCCGCGTCTATCCTACTCACCATTTGGACTAAGAACTACTGAATCTTTACAGTGTCGCATAGACTAAATGCACAAACATCATTCTGCGCAAAATATAAAAAGATAAGACTATGAACTTCAATTCATATCCTATTAAGGATACGTTTCTTTAGAAATGGAGACGAGCAGAGCTGAAAAAGTAATAGCGCCCATTGCCGAATCATTTGAGCACATATTACCTAAGACAAGAGAGAAACAAAGTTTATTATAAGAATATATACAACATAATTCTTATTCTATTTACCAACTCATATGTATGAATTATCGTGTTATTCATCTTTTTTTTTACATAACAACGAAAAAAGAAATCGACACGATGTTTATATCCATTATTTTATTTACATTATAAAATAAGGAGCAGTGTTGTATGTGTCGTTAAACTTATTCTCCTGCTTTATTTTTATTAATGTTTGATTATAAAATTAATATCGTAAAATACCCGTGAAAACTTTTAATTGGCCCTTATTTTTACATTTTTAATTCTTTATCTCTGTATTTATATTGGCTGTAAATTTGCTTATTAAATAAATAAATAAATGCGTAAGCCATACTTTATAAAGAGAGATGAGTTACTGATAAAGTAACTGTGGATAAGTAAGTACTAACCCTAAAGTAATCCTTGTTAAACAACATGTCCTCGACCCCAGCCCTTAAATTGCTCTCCAGCAGATCTTTGAGGTTACGTATGTTGTTATACTGCTCGTTCAAAAGACCCGACAGAACATTCGCATTGTAGAATTGGTAAATAACCAACGAGAACATGAACGTCACGAATAATATTATCCTATCCGAAATCGCTTTGGTATTAGTCTGTGTGCCTTGCATATGAAACAAAAAGAAAAAACGTTAGAACGTTGATTAGTTCGTTGCATTGTACTTATTTCAATCAGCACTAGAGGAACAGGATCACTATATTTGTTATTACACTCAATTACAGCCTGCCAAAAAAAACTGTGAATTTTCACACTGTATTGAAATTCTGATTACTATTCATAGGTATTAGAATGTGTTACAATCGCTTTTCGAAACATTGAGTAAATAAGTATTTCTTAAATCAGACTTCGAAACACATCAAAAAAGAGAATGAATCACGAGGGAGAAAAGAAAATCTTAATTATTCTTGGAAAACAACGTAGATAAATAAAATAAATAAACAGTATATGTTAACTGTTAATAAACTTCACACATTCACCTTGTTGGCAAATCGCTCCACAAATCATTAACCATATCAAACTCGACGTTGAATCACATTTGTCCCGTTTAAATGCTTTAATTTTAATCATCAGGTTTAAAATTAACCCTGAGATCAGAAGGATAATCAGCACGCAACGCCAAACAGCGCCATCTAGCGGCCGAGTGTAGACTGAATAATAACCCGCTTGATATTTAGGTTGACGGAAGAGGAAGCTGTGCCTGCGTAAAAAAATAAGATTTAATAAAAATAAATAATCGAATGTATTTCCAGGTGGTTAACATAATTGCAATCCCCAGAGTATTGTCAATGTCTTTAGATGGCAGTGATCGCATAGCTTATCCATACATATAATTAAAATATTCTAAGAATTGCATGTTCTTAAACGACAGAAGAATATGTAAATTGACATTTTCCTTTTTGTTCTTCCGAAGAATTAAAAAACCCATTTTCCATCGTCACGTAATAAAAACACGTTGAGAAGAAAGATAACACTTGTAGCGCATCATACCTCATCCAAAAACGAAAGACACTACAATGATTGTTTTCTTTATACACTTATTAAAATGAACTAAAAAGTCCGATATTTTACTTAACAATTCCGTAACTCCGAATTAAATAACGTTACATTGCAACGTTGCTTTAGACGACGTTAATAGTATAAAGACCCACATCTAAACTGAGTCAGGAGCTTAATAGTTGTAATACAAATACATATTCATATTTATCGACATAGCACTCTATTTTTTGGGCAGTCGTGTAAAAAAAGGTAAAGCCCTTATGGAGACATTTGTTTATTAACACAAACGCTTTTGCTATCATACAAATCTACTTCGAGCTTCTGAGCGCCATCAAATCTTAATGAAATAAAATTAGGCGGCATTTTAGTGTCACGGGATATGTAACTCTTGCGACGAGCAGGTAATAAATGAGCTCTTTAAATATCACCTAGACTACTAGAGATACATACAGATTTGAAATTGATTTCTGAATTAAATTTTGTGAGTATCCTTAGCTATCTCCAAGTTAAAAACGTACTTTGTTTGCCAAGTGGGAACAAGATAGTCGACAACCTTCGCCCGGTTTATTTTAAATAACACCGGCGAACAACCAAACTCAACCTCTTTCCGCTGCAGCGAACCGATAAGTCCGTCGAAACTGCCGTTATGCGAGTAACCCCACGAATTCGTCCTCTTCACATTTAGACTAAAACATACAAATTAAAAACATGAAATACGTTTCTTGGGAAATTGTAACCAAGAAAATTGCGTAAAATGAAACGTAAAGGGTTTGTTTCTTGGTAAATTAGGAACAATTGCGTAAAATTAAACGTGAAGGGTTTTATCCTGTTGTTTTTTTAAATATAATTAGGTTACTAAATAAAATACATTAGTTTTTTTCCCGTTGTCCACTTTGTCCCGTGACAGTAAACGTTGTAAATTATTAAAAACTTTGGGAAAAAGTAAATAAAAAACATTAAAACGAACTTGGAGTTCATTGTTGTCCGTCTTTTTCTACGTTGTGCCACGGTGGTAGAGCCACGCAGCTGCTCCCGCTACAGAATGGGCCGGCTCGAACCGCATAAGTACCACGACCTCACAGAAAATCAGCGTAAAGTGGAAGTGTTTTTGCTTCTGCGTTTTATCCGGTGAGTGAGGTGGCCAGTGACCCATCCCCATTTCTCCCCTTCCTCCCTCTGTCACTCACCTCTCTACTTCTGCCTCCATCTGCTCCCGTTCTTCCTTCATCTCCTGCATCCTAAATCACCCCCTGCCTCTCACTCATCACTCCTCTTCCCGCATCTCACTCCTCCCTCCCGCTTCCACCCATTACATACATTTTAAAGGAAATTAAATCAAAGCCACAGGCCAAGCCTTACAGGAAATAAATTTGTCGAGACAGCTAAGAATTGTTACCTGAAATTGTACATCTCTTGCAGATAGCGAATCACTGTGAAAAACTTCAACTTATGCAGCGTATCGGGCTTGTCATGTCTCGATGCTTTAAGAAAGTGATGGTAAGTTTCATTCACGAGTTCTTCAGTTATGACCGAAACGCAATCCAGCAGAGTGTTTCGTAAATTTCTCCGACGCCGTTTCTTCATATACAATGACGAGTTCCAAAACCCTACAGCATTAACGACATACGTTCCACTGCTTCCGAAACCAGTTTTATAAGCCTCGTATAAGGTAAAGGCGTTTGTTGCCTCCTTGTGGATAATAATCACCTCGGAGTCGACCGGTATATGATACCGTGATAAAATCTTCGTCGTCAAAAAAATGTCGTCTGTGTTTACCAACCAAAATACTCTCTTCCCGAAGTCGAAGTTTGATTTTCTTCGAAACACGTCGCTCCAACCATCGCAAGATACATCTAACAGTAACCCAATTTTAGTTTCAAAACCATAGTGGTTGATATAAAAATCATTCAATTTAACAGACAACAATTTTATATCGGCATTATTAAATGCTTTCTGTAATGAAAATACCTGTGATTCATTGTCACAGTGTGCAAATATTGCATCATTGATATGATTGCTTTTGAAAATTTCTATAAATAAATTTAAATGTGATGATAAGGAAAGCATCATATTAAAAGCAAGTGCACCCATGATGATGATTCAGTAAAACAAAAAATATTACTTTAAAAAACCTAGTCGACAAAATGTTGTCCAATTATCTAAATCCATTACTGTCAACGGATAGCAAACGATAGTTGAAATGCAAATTGCAATATAATACTGACTGAAATATTGACAGCTATTATGGCACTTAAAGTACACTACGGCCAGTGGCGGTAATACCATACAAGCCTAAAAGCCCGGCTTCCTACTAAGAAGTAAAATTTATAAATCTTAATTTTCACATATTTATAAATTTTACTCCTTAGTACGGCAGGCCGGGCTTTTGACCTTGTATGGTAGTACCGCCACTGACTGCGGCTGAATTATAAATTAACTACATGTTTTACCTAATGTCTGTATCCGTTTTTTTTTTCTGATATACATTTATTTTAAGAAAATGTACCATAAACTTATACATGTTTTTTGACACACAACGAGTCTCACATAGAATCTGCGCAAGCCTGCGCAGCGCTTGTCATGCAGAGACTTAAGATGCTCTAATTCCATACGCAACGAAGGGCAACATTGGTAGCGAAATTACCGGGAATTTCGCTACCAATGTTGCCCTTCAAACCGGAACTCAGTACTTTGTAACGAGGCTACTATAATAAAAGGGATAATCTGTATCAAATCGCAGGCATCCTTTAACTGTAAAGCTTGTGACAAAAAATTGTCTATTTATATAGCGTTTTAACGTCCATCAATGTTTTTCTTGAAATTTCTCTGTGTGACCAAATCTAGAACAAATTAAAAAAAAAACTAAGAGAATTACAGTTGATAGGGCTGGTGCAATAAATTGATTGTTATGGGGTCTGCGTATGATGTCTGTGTACATACACAGAGAACTAATAATTAATTTATAACATCAAAAAATATTTCCTTAAAAAACATTCAAAACGTGGATTGGAGCAAACATTGTCTTCTATTAACCCATTATCTCTTGGGATATGTAGACGCAGTACTGATATTTACAGAGAATAGCCCAGGTTGCCTTTCTTGCTATGCAGAAGCCTAGTAGACCATGTAGTTTTAAGATAGTGACGCGGCTTAATTAGGTTCCTTTATAAACTTACGATTTTGATAAATACGTGATATGAAGTTATAACTTAAAATATCGAGCAACCGGACATCTGATGGTATATGACACACTTGCAGTGTGTAAATACGCAGGCATAAAAACGCAGTTCCGACCAACATAAATTAGCGCAACAGTTCAAAACTCTTCTTTTGAGATTAAGTGACGAGATAGTCGTGTTACTGCCGAGACGAGCTCGTCGGTGGTAAAGGCCTGTTCGTACTAAAAACTTGCTTTGCACCGACCCTTTTCGTCACCGAGAAATTTAGCCCTTAACGGACCAATACACAAAACAAAGTAAGTAGCTTTGGAAACTAGCATTTCTGGAAGAAATAAAAGACTTTATTTTATTTCATATGCCCAGTAATTACGCTGGTGATTTTTTGCATTGCCCCACAAACCGGAATACAGCCAACGCATATAACTGATGATCCAACAAAAAAACTTACAAGAAATAGTAAAAAATGCAACCACTATTTTAACCTTTAAAACACGATAAATTTAATTTTAGAAGAATAACCGGCAATGCAGTGGTTAAACCCAGGCCGGACTTTGCAAAAGGGTCCTAACATTTAGTAGGTAGTAATTATACCATGTTGCTGGCCTATGGGTTCTGCTGACACCCAAAGATATAAGATGTTGTGATAGTCTAGTCAGTTTCTAGAGAGGGCAAGGCACAGCTCTGCATGTTAAAGATTAATCGACAATAGTGTGGCGCTCGGTAGTCCATACATTCCAACATATCATTTAGTAAGTTATAAACAATTCAACAAGGCTCTCGTTGCATCGAAATGTGTGCACAGAAAGACAAAAGGACGTGGAATACAAAGACCTCTTTCGCCTGCCTGACGGTGTACAACAAATCGATCGACCTTTTAAAAAAGACAAATCTACCTACAGGCCATTGTCTTAAGCACGTACGAAATACGAAACAATATTCGTCCCTAACAAGTGCGCCGGTTTATCTCATTGAAAGTGAATTTATATATGGACGAAAACGTGCGCGCCGACTGAATTGAATTCGAGATCGACTAACGTGCGCTCAAACCGAATCTTTTGTCCGTTTCGTTTTACATATAATATTAAAAAAAAACATTTTCATTGCTATTGTTTATCTGTCTTTTTTTTTGTTCTACTTTATGTTTTTATTAGGAATAGTTGACATGACATGTGAATAGTTGCATTGTTGTTTTGGAATTGATGACCCCTATGGCTTCGATGTCGCATGTAGCGAGTTCGATTCGCACCTGGGACAAACATTTGTACGAAGTATAGATTATTACAGGTTATTATTTATGTATAACTATTGTTTCGGATCTGGGCATATGCCCGTCGGAAACTTATGTGTGTAAAAAGTACTTGTACAACAAGATATTTCTATTTTACGAGGGCAGCGTTTTCTAAAATATAATTAATATATAATAAAAATATATAAAACATGGTCTGTCCCGTGACTATGAACACTTTACAGTATTTAAAATTACGGGAAAGAATTTCATTAAAAACGCTATAACGCGCAAAAAGTCCAAAGATTTAAAATTAGACACTTTCAAATTATAGCCTTTTTGTACATTAGTTTCAACAATTTTGCACAGCGCAATTGGAATCTTGTAGATGGCCATTCTTGTAGATACGCAATTGTAGTACTTGTAGATGGCCACTGGCGGTCGCTATCAATTAAATTGTTTACGCATTTAACTCTTTGCCTTATTTCGTTAATATACTGAGCTATATAAGCTTTATCCTGTTTTGTAGCTCAAGCTTATATTTTAAAGCACTTCTATTAAAATAAAGTCCGTCCATAAAAATCAAGCGGCTAAAAGAAAATGTTACGCTAACTTTAAGGAAGACTCCGCACAATAGGCTAATATTAATCGCTGAATCCGTCTTCATAGCCAATGGAGTCAATTTAGCTACTAGCGTTGGTTCCCGCGTGCCGGAAGATATAAGTATGACGGATAACTCTCATACGGGAGCATTATTGTCGACGTAATGCACAAGTCAGCGTTGAGGAATTGGACGGAAAGATGTTTTGCATTCCCACACCAATTTATCTACGCATCTAACAAATATAAAAAAATAAAGCTACACAATATACGTACTACCCCGTTTTACGCGACCCCGTTATGCGCGGTTTAACGCGAAATTCAAAATGATCTTTCAAAAATTTATTCAGGTTTGGACATATTGCAGAGTATAGACAATAGTGATGAGCGTGTCTTGACCGTGTGTCAAACAATTAAAACAGTGTTGGGTGTTATGAACGTATTTTACAAGAACGTAAAAAAACGCTACCCAAAAGACAATAGATGTATTTTT
>DWHO01001375.1:0-15678 GCA_018247575.1 Eurytides lysithous rurik
GTGTTGGAAGGGGGTAGTTAGGAGGGAGGAGGAGCGGGTCGGGAGGAAGGGAGAGTATGGAAGGGGATGGGCCACCGACCACCTCACTCACCGGACGAAACGCGGAAGCAAAAACACTTCCACTTTACGACAATTTTCTGTGAGGTGGTACTTATCCGGTTCGAGCCGGCCCATTAGGAAACGGGAACAGCTACGTAGCTCTATCACCGAAAAATATTTACTTACTTTTCGAACGTTTAGTTTTAAAACAAATGTGGTATACCGTCATTTAGAACCAGACACGTGCTCGGGTCGGTCCATCAAGGACTACGATACAAGACCAGAAAGTTGTTAGTTATCATCACAGATGATTCAACCACTGCTATAAAATAATTTATAAACAAGCTCCTGTTTCTCAGCGAGTTGGCACTGTGATTTATTTATATTAATCACGCATTTTTCATTTCCCACAATTCCACGTGGACAAAGCGCGCAATCAGTGAAATAAAATATTAAAGTGATCAGTTTAATATCGATATTTATATTCATAAAAACGAATCTTAAACCATTATGGACCACCAACACCAGCAAAGGATATTTTTACTCCCTCGCTCTATTAAATAATAGATCAGATATAAACTAGTAAGTAATCAACATGTCATAATCTAATATTATATACAATATTAGACTCTTTATCTTTACGATTACTAAAATTTTTGAGAAATTACTAGAATTCGAAATAACCTCGAAACATGTGTTTTGAGGTTTACACAAACTAGTTATACTATTACTAGTAATACTCTTTCAAATAAAGTAAAATATTTACCATGACTCGTCTTATATAGAACATATTCACAATTACGATGAGCTACAGCCACATAACATACATAAATACATACCAAAAAACCGATTGGAATAATCTCAACATTGTATTTCTTAGTTTAACCCTGATCGGAGATAGATAACAAAACATTTCGCTGTTTACCTAAGTTTTAGATTGTTGGTATTAACTTAAGTCGTGAACAAATATGAGAGAGTTATTTTAGTCGCAAAAAAATAGGAAGTTCAATGGACACAACTCTAGTTCGAGTAGTCTACTACCACGGATTGAAGTCTGACTTCCAAGTTATTGAGTCATCATTATCTTCTATATATATATACATAATACTTCATAATAATGATGTTATGGTTACAATGCCCTATGAATAATCTAACGCCGGCAGTTGCGCGGGTGTGAGTAACAATTATTTACAGTAGAATAAAGTTTATAATTCTTAGAATAGTGTGTAACAAGGTCAATCCAAACATTTGTATTAATTACATTACGTAATTGTTTCGTTAACTAGTACCAGATAAACTATAGGATTCACACAACGTATTTCAGATACGTCTATATTAATTAGACAAGAAACATTCAGTACCAACTGAAAAACTTCTTTCATTTTGATTATTTACTATAAAACAGAATAAGTTGATTGTGACAAAACAAACCTTTAGAAATTATTAACTTTGAATAAGAATGAATTATGATTTTTTTTTAAATAAAACAAAACTATTTCGTTTTATTACGCAAAAAACATGTCGAACGATTTTACAATTGCTAAAAGAATAAAGGATAAATATTTATTAATATTTTACACAGTACTATTTTAATGAAAGCATTTGCGAAATGGGTTTATAGAGATCGAAAAATAGAAATAGTCAACCCCATCCTACCTATTGGTGACAATCGTAAAATTACAACAGAATGTTTGCAATATTCTAACACCGAAATTGGTCAATACGGCTGGGTACAAACGATGTGCAGTAAACTGAATTGAAGGCCCCGGGAAGACAACGGTTAAAAATAGAAATAGGGACAAAGACGTACCCGCTGCCAAATGAAAAGATGGATAGGATTTGTTTTTTCCTGTCCATGAACAAGGCTATTCGACTTCAAAGGTTATTATTAGATAAACAAAAAAGCTTAAAACAACCATCTTTAAACAAAAGTGACGTAATCGATTCAAAGTCAAAGTTCAATTTTTTCAATTCAAAGTTGGATTGTTTTACAAACACTTTTTGGCGTATAATGTATCTATTACCTGTTCGGAAAAAAATGCTTCAATCCTAAGAAGAACAGTCGAAAGAAACTCAAGAGGGATTAACTCTTTTTTTTTAACAGAATTATGTTGATAATTTTATAATTTGGATCTTGAAATAGCCTAGAGATGATTACATAATTTCTAAGGTGTACTATCTTCAATGAAATCATATACTGTATAATAATAACCTTTGCCACATAAACGTCTTTTTACAATATTTTTAAATTTAGCAATCGGAGCTTTCTGGACTTTTTCTATAATACTATTGTAAAAGCAAAAACTAGTATCTCCCCTCAATTACAGTCTTTGCAATAAATGATAAAAATTAGAAACCAATCGATCGCCGTCCCATAGTTTTGTTCTACTGTCGCTATTTATCGATTTTACTATTACGTAGCATTTTCATCGCGTGTATCGGCAAAGTATTCATTCGCATTATTGATAATAAATAAATGCGTGATAGATGCCGCCTGCTTAAGGCTAAAAACCCACCACCAATTCCTTCAATCAATTTTCTAATTTCCGAAAATTCCAATATTTCCGTTACGAAGATATAGTTACCACCTTTTCCTATACTTTGGTCTAGTCACGAACCTATATTTCCCATTATAATAAAATTTTCCAGTAATATTCTAGACACCTGACATACTCTAACATAGTAAAAGTTCCAAACTTTTGGCTTTTATAAATAACAAACCAATATCGGCGGCGATAAATGAAAATGAATACCTAAAAACATAACTCATTCACATTCATAGATTGTTTTAACAAACCGCAAACATGCCATCTCATCCCACCACAGGTTTAAGTTAAAGCCACGAAGGTGATCTTAGTAAAGGTCATTTGTTTGTATTCATTTTAATATTGCTTTTTGCAATGCAAGTATATCAAAATAAAACATTCATTTAAGCTGCTATGTGGATCTTCCACAGTAGTAATACTCCTACTCTACGGTTATTGATTTTACCAAGCAATTATTAGCAAGTATTATGAGTGTGTGTGTGTTATCTAAATAGCATTACTTCTAATGGACATAACAAATATTTCCCTAGTTGTGAAGTCCAGCCCAGCAATAAAAATAGTTTTAAAGAAATTGTCATAATTCAAAATACTACATGATATTAAACTATTACAAACAAGTATATTGCTTAATAGATGTTTAACTGGTTATGTCATCACTTACCTTTATAATAATGAAATGATTAAATCTTATTTTAGCTAATTGGATAAAAATACTTCGAATGGTAATACATTTTTATTCTTGTAATATATAATAAAAAAATTATTATGCATAACTTATTTGAAATGTAATTAATATTATTGAAATATGTATCTTTTAATTGGTGTTCTCTTTAAAACCTGTGTATATATAATATGAATTAAAATAACAATAACATTTCTAATTTGTCACAAAGCCTTGTTAATCTTATTATTTTTAGAAATAATTCACTCTAAGAAAATTCTGAAAAACCATTTCCATGTAACAATATAATTGAATAAATATTGACATAGTAGAATATACACTCTATTACGTAAAGAAGTTAAATTATGTATATAAACAGAAGTGAAGTAAATATGATTTAATTGTAATATATGTTAAAATGAGTAACAAAGATAATTAACTTAAAAAGATTAACTTAAAAATAAAATATTATCAATAGCCATATATAATTAAAAAAAATCATAAAGGCAATAAAACTGACAAAAAGATTATTTGAAAAAAAAACTAATAAAATTGGCTTAACGATATTGCTTTAACAATACATATACATAAATGAAAACAGAGCAACAGGTATTTAACTTTAGACTTAAAGAATTTGCAACAATATTACCTGACCCACCCAATGCCAATGTAAGAATGGACAGGCACAAAATTTTACTTATAATTTTTTTTTTAATATAATAAGCAAAAATTGAACATTGAAAATAGACCGAATGAAATACCTATAAAGCCATTGTAATGAAATGTTTGATAATTATTTAAAACTAGGCAATAAGTATTTGCCTTATGTGACCTTTTATGTAACAAGTACATTACTATATCCTGATAAAATATTTTAATAAACTTCTTAATTAAAAACTTTGACCTTAATAATTCATTCATCAAGAAATGGACTACTACAATAATAAACAAATAAATTCTTTTTTAGGAGATGTAATTTTTGAATGTCTCTATTAATAGAATATAATATATGAATAATATTCAAATTTCAACAGCAGTAAAAAGGCTCACTCTATAACTTTTATAAATTTCAGTCTGTGTCAACTGTCCACATTTCAAACAATTGATGAAGACAAAAAATTATTGTTTTAAAAATCCATCTTATCATCTTGTTCTACAGTTCATAAAAAGGAGTCACTTAAATAATGACCAAATATAAAAGGCATCCTGAACTAATATTAGTTATTATATGTTAGATAATCTATCACTGGATCGAAAATACTCTAGAAAAATATTGTATATTACTTATAAATAATTATATAACCTATTAGTAAATAGAGGTGGTGGGAATGATATCAAGGTATCAATAGTATTTAATCATCAAATAAATGGTAAGCATACAGCTTGTCAGCTCCTCATGGTATAGTGAATACCTAAAGAAAAATTATGCTCGATATATAAACATCGAGACTTGGGTCACGATGATACATGTATCTTATAAAATAAAAATTATAATTGCAATATTTAGCTTAACAACGAGTGCCTCACAGACGTTAAAGTTCGTGTTAAGAACTTATAAGAGTGATAAATTAACTACCGAAATACATAACAAATTTACACTTTTGAGCAACTTAGCTATAAGACTCGTATTGTTCGGCAAAACGAAGAATAATTGTTAGAAGCAACGACAATGCATAAATAAAACTGCATGTGGTTTGCAAAATATAAAAATTTAAAACCGTTACCTTTTAAAAAAACCGCAGTAGAGGCAGGTCAACAGGAACAAAGTAGGTTGATGTTATGATTACAGTTAAAATTTCACGTGCATAGTCACATATCAACAAGAGTATAACACTAATCACTAAGTTAATGTAAATGCTACTAATGTTTTTCTCAAATGTATAATAATCAACAGACTAAATAAAACTAAAATATTGTTCGCTAATAAATTTCACAACACGTTAGGCAATGCAATCACAATCATCATCCGTCGTTTCATTTTGTAGCTTAGGCTGTTACAGGCAAATAACTTGACAGCTTTAAAAGTGTTACCAGAAATAGGCTAGTTTTTACAAGACCGTTAAAAATTTCAAAAGATGGAAATTTTTACTTTATATATTTCATAATACATAAAAATTACGCTCTAAAAATAAAGTTTATATTTTTTATTCTACATTATATTTTGTTTTCTTTTTGTTAATAAAATAATGTATGTGTAATGATTTATTTTATTCTCAAAAGAATTATTTATAATGTAATTAATTAAAATAAGAAGTGATAAATACAATACACTATAGTATTATATTGGTATTATACAATATAGTATTATTACGGATAAAATCACAAGTTGTTGTTTTAAGTTGTGGCAAGAAGTTATAATACATACACAATCAGAGACATCTATATGATAAACCAGTAATTACTGAAACTGAAACAACCAGTAATTATTGAAATAATATGAAGCGTAACATACAGGTGGCGCTGTATTAGATGTTATTTGACACGACGTAAAAAATAATATTAAATTATACGGCATACTTCTAAACAAAAAACAAGCTAAAGAATATTGTAATAATGTCCTTCATCATAAGGTTATCAAGGCTAAATTCTCATTTGAGTTATTACACTTTCAGGTGGGATCTCTGGACCTCAAACTAAATTATGTAGCGGCAAATTTTGGTAGTAGTGACAATATTCTCTCGCAATAAAATCGCAACTAAGATAAATGAATTCTCTCGGTCTCTTATTTTGCTTTCGTATCGATTGCGATTCGAGCCGAGGTTTGAACCTTCTGCCGAGGGACCCGTAGATCGTGCTTTGACTCCAGATAAAAAAGACAGGTCGCAAATTTAAGTATAATATCCCTAAATATAGTTAGGGAATATTTTTTTTATAGATTAGGCTGACAAATGAGCACCTGCTCACCTGATGCTAAGTGATCTTCGCCGCCCATGGTCATTTGGAGCAGCTGGCAAATGCGTTGCCAGCCTTTAAGGAGGAGAATTTTTGAAAGAGGAAAGGAGGAGGAGTGAGAGCAAGCGGAAGGATACTTACACCTGAAGTTATGGAAAAAATATTTAAGTTGTTGGAACTTGGTTCAATCTTTTAATTTATCGAACATTTTTGAACTTACTCGAATTAAGAGCGGCTTTACAACTTTCTAACTGGAGGTAAATAAAACTTTTGAACTTAAAGTGTTATCTAACCATTTTAAATTGAATTTTAGTAATTGGGCAACCGTAAGTATTTATAAACGTAGATATACCTTATGTGGAACTATTAATGACGAAATTAACATGGCTCTGTCAGGCATACTTGGATGGTTTGAAATTAATAATTTGACGTGTGTCAAGAAAACTAAATGAGTTGAATTTGCCCTATCTTATGTTATAAAGTAAAAATTACAGTTTGCTTCTTAACATTGGAACTGTATAACTTACTGATACAACTGTTTTCTTAGGTAAAATTTCAGGTAAAACCCAAATCTCTCAATACTCGCAGGTGAACTCAGCGCAGCTGCTTATTTCCCAACTGCAAAGCAGCAGTGCAGAAAGTAAGACAAGTGACGGATGTTAATACAACTCGATTTGTTTGAAGAATTCGAATGAAGTTTCGGGCCGGCTCTTCTCAACAGAACTCCGTTCCGAGCTGGTGGTAGTTTCCTCACGAACAAAGTGTAAAAATGACGATTCAAAATTGCTTGTAAGGGCGTATTTTAATAAATATATCTTTAAAGCAGTTAAAATTCCTTCTATATACATAGCCATATACAGTAGTCAATTACAAATAGTTTTCTTAATGTTAATGACATTGCTTACTAGATGGCGTTAATATGCAAGCCGTTTTTATGTTCTTCTTTTTGTTCTTAACCCGCGTTCAAAATGTGATACAAATCGCAACCTCTATTAAAACTTTTTTTTAATTTTAAGATGGAATCTGCATCTACCATTAATTGCGTTAGTCTGGATTATAAGCTTCGGTACGCGTACAGATCGACTTTGAAGGAACAGCCAGAATATAGTACATACAAAATACGAAGTTTTATTGCCTAGAGTAGCTTTTTTGTCACGATAAAGCTTTCATAGTCGATAATAATATCATTAGTGAACATGAAAGATTAAAGGAATAAGGAGAAAAGTATGATTAGAATTAAAATAACACTTTTAACTGAAACATTTTATTTAAATCATAACTTTCACTTTTCATATAAATAACGCTCTTTTAAAATGTAACTGGAAGCCTCTACATAAACATATAAGGTTTAAAAGTTACATGGGTATAACAGTACATTTGGATACGTTACGTAAGCTTCGCGTTAAAATAATTGTACGTGATACAGATAATAATTTTCGTTGAACTGTTCAGTAGCCACGAAAGGAGATCAAGAACGTCAATCAGTGGTCACCTAAAAATGTAGAAGGCAAAAAATTAGTCCACTTAATAATTGATGTGACATGCATAGACGATCCGGGTACTATTATTTCTTAAGGATATCCTGGATAAATAAGAATCACGATGCAACTAATACACATTATAAAATATAATGAACATAGAATTTTTCACAAATATCTCTATTCTATTTTAGTTTCAAGGCAAGTTTGATAAATGCACAACTTTTTCCAATAAGTACGATCAAATCATGTCTGTAATATTAGTGTTAGGATAAACAAATAATATTTGTTTCTTCATTCGTTGTCTTTGTAAATTATCTTCTACATAAGATGTTATATATTTTAATTACGATAATAATTTAAGATAAAATCTTAGCATTCTAAAAAATTTAAACAGTAAATAACATGCACAAATTGATGTTTTCACCGTGCGATAAAAAACATTTTAAACTACTATCTAAAAAATTCCAAAAACACATTTGATTGAAAATTTTGGCACAATATTTATAACGAAACCCACAAATGAATACATTTGTGTCCTTGTGTCAATGCATACAAATGTGTGTACATTTGTATGCATTTGACACGGATAAGCGACAAAGAACAATGTAAAATTTAGAAATTAAGCATCACAGGACAATTTAACTAGACCTAGACTAACATTGTGGAAATTGCAAATGTGCTTTTATGAATGTTGGATAATATAACAAGTCGTGTTGTCTATTTAAAATATTACTTTAAATTTAGTTGATTGCTATAATACAAACGGTATGTATAAGTCGAAGAAGCATTTTTTTTTACATTTTATAATGCTAAAGTGATTTACAAACATAAAAATTAAGTACGCTCGACAGTGATTTGGTTTAGAATGGTAAGAAAAGCAATTTATATAACAGAAATAAACATTTAAATTTTAACTTATTAATATTTAATTTGTATGGGATTTTTTTTAAATTAAAAAAAAATATATTAAAAAAAATAATACACGATATTATATAAAAAAAGTAGAGGAAATATCCGTTTTGATTGAAACGTTTGCGTAAAGATTAAATTAATAGCATAGCGATGATGGTTATCATTGCCAACAGCAAGCCGAGGAGCGTCAACCAGTCCATATCAGCCAGGTGTTGGGAGAGCATCAGAGTGTAAGAGCAAGCTAACATCAACGTGCCAGAGTCGTGCCAGTTTCGCTTTGACTGCGGATCATTGCTTGCTAAAACAACAAAAACAATGCATACAATAAAAACAAAAACTGGTTAGCGCGGCATGCGCAAAACTCAAACTTGCGCTCTACACATGTACAAAATAGCTTTAGCGCGAATTGTGTGATGAAAATAAACAATGTGAGGTTGGGTGGATGCAAATGGTTAAAGTGAAGTCCAAACACCGTGCATGAGAACGGAAAACGTACCTCTGTGTTCTTTCTCCGAACTGTTACAACGCTTCTTAACCCTCCACGGGACTACGTCTGATGGCAGTGAATTGTTTTGACTAGTGTCGCCCTCGTCGACTGAGAGCCTTCTTAAGTGCTGATTCATTGTCTTGACGAGCTTCGGTGAGCTCAAATCGTTGCGCGGTTTTTTTGCAGTCTCGTTATATTGTTCGGTACAATTTCTCATCGGTTTGACACTGCTCTCTAATTTAAATATTGTCGCGAGTTCCTCTGATGAATTATATTCGGTCGAGTCTGCTGCGTCTTTTTTAATATCGAAATCATCTTCGTAAATTGATAGATTAGCAGAATCTCTATCATTAACACATCCTTTACTACCATTATCTTCCATTTCATTTTGCATCTGACTAGCTTCTGATACACCTGCAAACTCACTGGTCTTGGCTTCTTCATTTTTTGTTAACTTAGACACAAATAACTTCTCGTTAACTTCAGATATCCCCGCGATTAAGTCGGATATTCCGTCTTTCAATTCCTTAAAAGCATTTATCTCGTCTATTTCTTTCATCTTGTCTGATGAAGTTAAAAAAGGGTTAAGTGAATTTATTTGAGGAGTTACCTGCCTTTTTTCTTTGTCAATGATCATGTCGTCAGAAGACTTTTCATTTATTTTTGCGCTCGTTTTGTCATATTGTATAGAATTTGGAACCACATCAGGAGTAATTTTTGTGCTTTGTGCGATAATAACACTTTCTTGAGCTCTAGCAGGATCGGTCGATGTATTTTCATATGTCGAGAAATTTAAACTTTCGTCACTAAATTTCACGTCTTTATCAAAACTATATTTCAGTTGATCTTCCACTTTGTGGATTTGATCTGATATAGTAAACAAACTGTCTTCAGTTTTTTTACCTTTTGATGTATTACGTACATCAATAAAATGTTCATCATTTAAATTTTTTTCTTTACTGTTATCATTTAATGTATTGATATGTTTTTCATCTGGTTCTGCGCTATTGGAGGGTCTGCTTGTCAGTTCATTCAAAAAACTCAACCTACTTTCCGTGAGTCTATTTTGGACATCTGAAGTTTTTTCATTGTTATTTCGATTTTTGTCTAATTCTGCCAAAGCCACGCCAAGTTTGTTACTTGTATCCATAGCTTCTTGTGCTAGTATACTAAGAACTTGTTGGAATTCATCTTTCGATGATCGCTTTGATGATTGTGGTGATTTATGTGACGGTGATGAACTTTTCGACTTATCACAAGGTGATGATTTAGCAAAACATTTATCGTCACTATGAATGAATGAGTCGTCTTTTGCAAAATGATGGGTGGTGGTGTGCGGGTTATTAACAAATATATTTACGGTATTATTACGTTGTTTTACCTTATTGCGAGGATAATAATCTTGTTTTGATTCTTTATTTTCATATGTTTCACGAAGGCGTCTCATTACATCACTATTACTGTGTGTTTTTTGTAGAACAGGAGCTTTGGTCATATTTAATGCCTCGTCGATTTCTTTTTGAATCATGGTGAAAATGTTAGCTGAAAGTGATCTAATAGCTCGCTTCTTTTTGATATTTTCACTGGAATCTTTCCCATGTACAAGGTCATGATAGCTTTGATTATTGTTGACGGGTCCCATATAATCATCGCTATTAAATAACGGCGTATGTTTATTGTCCTTCCGTAAACTTCTGTATGCTAAATCATCAGACACGATATCTGGCGATCTTTTTGGTATGAAACGCGATCTTCCCTTATTTTCAGGTGTAGCATGCAAGTAATCACTTTGTGGGGCTGGGGATACTGGCCCAACAGGAATACCAAAAGGTGGTTGAGGATCTATTGTTCTTAGGCGATTATTTGTTTGCTTAATGTTTCTGTACACAACATCGTCATAAACGATGTCAGGTTCGTTTCGTTCTGAATGTTTATCATCATCCGATGCGTAGGGAACATAAACTGGCGATGCTAACATGTAGCTAATTTGAGCCTGAGTTTCTTGGAAATTTGGTTTATCCTTTTTAGAAAATGAATTCATTCTTCTGAAAGCCATATCGTCTTGTAATTTGTCTGGTAAGGTGGACCTGCGCGAAATGCGCCTTAAGGGGGTCGTTGGTTGACTTCGTAGCTGAATTTCATTATCATTGCCGTTCCAGTCATTAAAATGATCATTAAATTTCGGGGTCATTAGCTCACGTCGTTCAGCTCTATCCAATAAATCTTCGTCCCCTAACCCTAAACTATTATAAATAGCTTCTAATTCGTTTAGGGCATCGTCCAAATTTGTTGATTTCCGTCGCTCTGAACTTTTTTCGTCATCCGATGGTATTTGACTACTGTTAGCAATGAACGTATCTGATTTATGTCGAACGTGTGTTTTAGTTGGAGTCGTTATGTTATTAGAAGGTTCTGCTGTAACCGATCTTTTATATTCAGTGGTTGCTTTCCATATTTTTGCACCATCTGATGTATCAAGTGATTTATTTTTGTTTTGAATATCGGCATTCTCGGTTTTAAAAACATTTCCTCCCATTAATTTGTTTTGATCAGTTAAAGTTCTATGTAGTTGAGTGTTACTTGAGTAATCACTATTTCTTCTGGAGTTAGCAAAAGTCGTTTGCTGTTGTCTTTGTCTTTCAGCATCATCTATCTTCTTCCAAAATTCTGACGCGTTGCGAGGCCTTTTATAAACACTACCAGTAATATTAGATGAAGTTTGAGAATCGCTTAGATATTGATTTTCAATACCATTCTGACCACTTTGAATGCTTATAGGCCTCCTTGACCTTGGACTTTGATCCGCGAAGTATAAGTAATCTTGTCTTAACTGAACGGGTTCAGGTTTAATGATGTTTGGTTGCTCAACTTTTTTTCGCCACGGTGGAGAATTCATGTAAAGTCCATAATGCTTAGGTTCTGCAGAGACTGATGCTGGTCGTCTAGGTTGATCATTTCTATAGTAAATATGTTGCACATTCTCGGTGTTTTGCATCGCAATGTGATCCTCAGAGTTTGAAATAGGCCTACGAAGACCGTTAGGTCCGTAACTCATAGATCTCTCTTGACTTCGTCTCATTATTCTTTCAAAGTCGTTATTAGGTACACCATGCGTTTGTTTGTTAGCAGCTCTATCAGCAACTATGGGGTTATTTTCATAGTACATTGATAGAGGTGTTGTTACTTTTCTATGCATATCTCTAGGCGGAGGTACTGGTGGTGAACGCTCGTCTTTTTTAACATTAGTAACATTTCCCAGAGGAAATTTAACGTGCATTACTGGCTCTGAGTTATCGCAATTGTTAGATTTAGTTCTCTCTCTTTTATTAAAAGCTGAAAGCGAATCTCGCGTGATGTTAATGTTTGGATATCTTATGGAGTAGTTAATGTGCTCATTATTAACCTTGGCATTAAAATTTATGGTTGATGGATAACTTTGTGTGGATGGAAATGATGACACTGATTCTGATTTTAAAGGCAGTCTATTCGATTCGTGAAGTAGAGTTGTCTCAGGTATCATTTTATTGGACGGCTCGTTCTTATATGTCCCATAACCACTACTTTGACTAGTCGGCGTCCGCGTAAGTATCTCTATTTCAGCTTTTGTATAGCCTTGTTGCAATAATTCGGCTTCTTTGTTTAGCTGATTCTCTTCATCGCGCGATAATCTTTTGATATATCTTTCGTTTCTTGCACTTCTAGATTTTTTGTTTAAGGAGCTGTCACGTGAACGCATCAAGGAGTCTTCACTTCTAAATCGGATCATAGAAGAAGAATTAGAAGATTTTAACGATTCCTCATCACTACTTGATTCAACTTTCATGCTGTTTCTAAGTGCCTCAACCCTGGCTTTTAAGCGGCCCTTGCGTGATTTCCTTGAGGGTGTTTCGGTGCCCATTTTTCTCGTTGTGCTTACATGTTCATCTCTTAAACTGAGGGACTCTTTCGAAAATCCGCATGAGTCATGAGTTTTTGCTCTGTAGTTAATAAAGCCCGCCGACGGATCCGATAAGACCCCGTCATCAGTTGCATCACGAAAATTAGGCTTAGCCAAACTTTGGGCCCTTCTCGAATCTCTGATCACGATGTGATCGAAATTATTGACAGGAGGCGGTCGCTTTTTCTTCTTAGACTTCCTTTTGGGTGATCGACTACTAACGTCATCCTCGCTTTGGGACGACGAGCCACTGTCCTCTTCCTTTTTTTTTCTTCTAAAAAGTTTTCCAATGGACCATTTCTTCTCTTTTTTAGTACGCTCCGCTTCTATTTCGGTTTGGATAGGCCTCTCCGGGTGACGTTGGACGGTTGTATATTCATCGTAGGGCCGGTACGAAGATGCCGACGCCCCACTGATGTCTCGATGGGGCACTGGCGGCGAGTTGACAGTCTGGAATTAGAAACGTAAACCATTAATTACCTAGGCACTTGCTTAATTCCAAATATAAATACCTAAATTTGCTTGCCGGTCTATATTTATACGTAGTTCACGCCGATAATAATATTTTGTTTAAAAATAAATTCAACCAGAGTGGGGAGAACACCGGCAAAAAATAGATTTACTAACAACAATTTCGACTTGCTGTCTACAAGGGAATCAAGGACGCTGTCTTGGCTGGGTTTCAAATATTTTGAAATGTGGTTTTTATCCCCTTTGTTTATTTTGAGTGAGCAAATAAAGGAAGTCGCTTGACGTTGACCTATTCGTTCTGAACCAGCTCGATAAAGAGGTTGCAAGTTCAAAGACGAGGAATGCAAAAGATAATTTTAGTATAAAACATTGACAGATTTCAAGCTGCAATAGATTAAATGTTGTTATAACCGTATTTTTTTTTATTTTTGTTATAATGTTCGTTACTGTTGCAAAATTTGCACAAGTGCAACGTTATTAAATTTATTAAAATGACGTAGCAGTACAATTATTACACTACTCCCATTTTTCCTTTATAATATCATAAAGGAAAAATGGGAGTTAATTTTGCTTCACAAAGTGAAAATATATATTATTATTACAATAATACAATACATAAATAACTACATAAAGAAATTGAACACCGATAAATCCCAAAATATCTAGAGCTCTAGAAATAATATATTTGTTATTTATCACATCTGCATTTAAATCATCAGCCATGCATGCAATCTTTACTACAAAACATTATTATAGTCATTTATTTTACTTGCTAAAGGACTTACTGATAAAAATTGCGAGAAATAGTTATCCGCCGGCCGTTGCAGGAGGCTGACCATTGCCACCATTATTTGTTTTTTGAAGACAGATATAAAGCACCGAACGGAGCCGACGTTCACCAATGCTATTTATTTCCCCATACATCACCGGAAAGATTTTAAAACGAAACAGCAGGCTCCATAACCAAAGATTTCAACACATCACTGGCCAGTTTATATTAAAAAAAGTTACTTATTATATAAACACATTTTGCGTTGAAATATTTTCGAATGATCACTATTAGATTGTTCTACACTTTATAATATTTTTCACGTCACTATACGATTCGAATTTCAATTCCATGTTTTATTATATATTTTTTTTAAACCTTTCAAACTGAAGTCGTATGCACACGCACGCTATTTTCTCGAGATTTTCCGTTCTCAAATCGGAGACGGGCGACGCGACGTGCGCGCCTCTAGCCGTCCGAACGTCGAGTTCTCGATTATTTCAGACTTGATAATATACATACGTATGTATATTCTGCGTATGTGAACGTTATCCCATATTCCTTGGCTATAGCGTCGGCGCGAATGCCCCACAAATCTAGTTATTTATAAAGTTCGAATGTATTATTTATTTTCTTTTGTTCATCCAGATGC
Source organism: Eurytides lysithous rurik (assembly GCA_018247575.1). Taxonomy (NCBI): domain Eukaryota; kingdom Metazoa; phylum Arthropoda; class Insecta; order Lepidoptera; family Papilionidae; genus Eurytides; species Eurytides lysithous. The sequence goes on from DWHO01001375.1 coordinate 14,848, forward strand.
AATTCCAGAGTCGGATTGCGATGATTCTTGGGCTTTGTTGTTATTTATGGCCAGTGGTGAGATTGCTGCCACTTGATTAATTATGGCGTAGAGAGTAGCATGACGGAGCAAGACGTTCGTGGTCACTTTATTAAAAAAAAAACTGCAACAGCAAAACTATGTAAAGCATACCCACGTCTTAAATAAGGAACTATTATATCAATCAACGAGTGAGAGTGAGTTTAAATAATTGCAAAAAAGATCCCAACGTTCAGGTAACTTTTTTGCAGCCATGGAGTTATAACTGTATTTTGGCTGGAAAAATATTATGAAAATGCACAATAGACTGCCAAAGGTCCACGGAAAGATGCATAGTTAAAAAAAAAGTTCTTTCTCATGTCTTTAGGGTGTACTACGGTAATCAACTATAGTTCAGTACGTGATAATTTTTGCAATTAATAATAAATATATCAATCAACTATTGAAATCGTGTCTGTGTTGTCTATTAAAAAGAAAATTATAAAAATTTATTGACACACTGAAATATACGTAAGGGGATGTATGTCAAACAAAAACATTTCGACTGGAAATAAGACTCACCCAAAAGTCTTACATGTAACATAACCAACAATCAAAAATATTTTTAATATATAATTTTCTTTCACTATCACATCACTATGAGAGATGGAGACACCATACAGATATTTATGTCCTTTTTTTTTTGTTTTACGTGGGGGAAATGCCTACGCATACCCGGCCTTGCGGGGGCAAGGAAGGGTTATGTCGGACTCGCACCGACTAAAACCCCCACGATGTTCCACCTAGACGCATATAGGCAGGGTCACGGGAACG
>DWHO01001376.1:0-15674 GCA_018247575.1 Eurytides lysithous rurik
CAAGTTCAGTAATGTTGCAAATGTCCATGGGTGGCGGTAATCGCTTACCATCAGGTGAACCGCTTGCTGGTTTGTCAGCCTACTACACAAAAAAAAAATTATGATATTTGTTTCAATATTTCAATATATGTATATGGAATCGTACTTCAATTTTTATCATACACATCTTATTCTTATGCACCTACCTTACCTTCTCTGAGCCACCTTAAGGTCGACAGGCAGAAAATGCCTTTGGCATTAAGTCCGCCTTGTACTTCGTTTTTGTGCAAAGATTAAATGAATAAATCCATGAACATATGTTTTGTCTGCCTGTCTGTAGTCGTATATAAAGCTACCGAGTTAAATGTTAAACGATTAGTAAGAAGATATAATATTAAATAAAAAACGGGGCCCTTTTAGATAAGAGAGTTTTAATTAACAAATATCAGGATCATAAAATGTTTGATATTGTCTGGATGTGGTCATCTAAGCAATTTCAGGCGTTTCATGGTCTTGTTCTTTAAAGATCGCGTCAGCCTCGATTGACACAGTAAGGTCGTTTGAAGGATCATAATCATAAAAATTTTGACTGACCCGTTGGTGTAGTGGTTAATGCTCCTGACTGCAAAGCCAAAGGTCATGGGTTCGATTCCCACCCAGGGCAAAACATTTAAAAAAAAATGTTTTATTCAGTTCAAATTTTTGTACGATGAGCATAGTTATTTGTTCTGTGTCTCGGTGTTAAGTATCAATATAAGTATCGATTTAAATATATATATATATACGTATATCAGTTGTCTGGTTACCATAGCACAGGCTCTGCCTAGTTTGGGACCTGATGGCAATGTGTGAGATGTCCTATGACATAATAATCTGTCATTTAATCAAGGAATATATGCTTAAATAACTATATAAATAGTTTATTCGTTGCTCGCCTGGTGAAGATGCCAAGCTATTGGCTTCGGCTTTAAGCTTCGGTTAATTATCTATACAAATATGTATATATTTAAAAATATATAAGTATGCATATCAGTTGTCTGATCACCATAGTACAGGCTCTGCCTAGTTTGGGATCAGATAGCAATGTGTGAGATGTCCCATGTCATTATTATTATTATTATTATTATATTATTTCTTCCTCGTGATGATCAAAAGTCAGTAATATATTCGTAACTCCTACCGAAACGTGCCGGCGAAACGTTGAAGCTTTCACCACTATTGTTGAACTGCCATAGAAAAGTGACGTCCGCTGGATCAGCGAGTACTGAACACCTTACGTGCAATGCTTCGTCTAAAGCGGCTCCAACAATTTGCGGAGACACATCACTGCACACCGGAGCATCTGAAAACGCCTATTCGATTGTACTGTATATAGAAAACTTCTATTGAAATAAAAGTTTCTTTTGTAAACAACTATATTTTGTAAGACAAAGTGACTGTTAATTAGTATGTCAGGAAGTACGTATGTGCACTTGAGATATGTGTATGTTTCTATGTGAAAACATTAGCTTTAAATGATTGTTTTGATGTGTGAAAGCAAATAAATACATGTTGGTATATCATTGAATTTGAACACAACATTTCTAAATATGTATATTCAGTTCATAGTTTTGCGTGCTATAAAATATGTATCGCAGAGTGAAAAATATTTTTCAAACATTGAAATGCAATTTCGTATCGACTTCGGTGAATTTTATTTTCTCCATTCCCCTCTGCTATTAAGTTTCGAGCAGTGGGCATAAAATATTTTTGCGTATGCAAATGTCGGGATGTATGACACACACGTGACGACACGTATTTTTAAATTGCATTGTATTCACATATCGAACTATGCTTATTCAATTCTGTTGATAAATAAAAATGAATGACTGAATTCAAAATGTAGTATAAATGCAGATATTATAATACTATAGTTGTAGACTCTTCTTCTTAAATGAAAAAATGAATATTATATTTTTTTTTTATTAATAATCGTATGTTTCTCAGTGGCATAATACTCGAACAATAAAGTTCAAGAGTGATCTTGGTTTACATACACGATGTTTTGTTATTAAGACACGATTAACGCCTAGAGAAATTTATTCCGTTTCCACTAACCCAAAACAAAGCTCTACGAATTAATGTGAGCCCGCAAAACAACAGATTGCGGAGGTTCGTGGTGAGTCGCCGTAATATTAGGCAATAATTTCGATGATTTACTACTGTTGCTGCCTTCCTCGGCGGCAATTACTCGACGGGCAGTCGGCCGCGGAAGGAAGTGGGCACGTCGATCCCCGCCGCAATCATTTGAATACCTACTCGCAGATATAACGATATTTATTGCGTTGTAACTCATACCCCGCAAACCGTACAGTGACATTTTATTGTCGAAATTCATGTCATTGTATCCGACGTTTGTTGTGCGGGAGTGGATAAATTACGTTTGAAATAAGCACTTACGCATTGTCTACTTCCGAACGTGTGTGAATAATTAAAATGTAAGACGGGGCGTTACAGGCGACTGCTAAATACACAAACAAAAATATAAGACATAATTAAGGCAAACGAAGAAACGTCGAAGCGGAAGTGCCCGGCGTTAATTATAACATTGTTCAAGGCTATTACTGTATAGCATTCATATTGTCATGTTGATTTTTTTATCGGAAAATTGATTCTGTTGAATTTATGACTGTAGCGTTTTCATAATTTACGTTTATTTAACGCTTCCATGCAAATTTTGGAGACAGTTTAGGCATGTATGTATATAAATATAAAGAGATACGATAAATGTTAATGGAGGCCCTGTCTTTTTTTAAATAGCACATGTCTAATCGTGACTTTACTAAATGCCACGTGTTCGATTATTTGCTTTGGATACCTTATGTAAGTTAACAATAACTAAATCAATAATTCCGCCGGGGCCTAAACAAGCTTGCTTATAAGCAGCGACGTATAAATTATTTGACCGTTGCCGAAATAAACCCTGACATTACTTACATTGTACCCGTAACGTGACTGCTTCACTCGAGGTTTCTCCTCTGACATTGGCGGCCCTGCAAGCATACCTTCCCGCCTCCCGCCTCGTCACTCTTTGTAGCACGAGGGACCGAGTGCTCAAAATTATTCCTGACGTCATATTTTGCGTCACCGGTACGTCCTAAAAAAGCGTCGGCATTTAAATTTAATGTATCACACAGTTCACGCATATATTGTAGCCTACAATGATTATGTGACAATTGTTCAATAACACTGAACTGAACATATGACGCTCGAAATGTTTCTCAAAAATTGTATATCACGGCCTTGTTGCGAAGCGAATATTAGATTTTTATTGGGAATATATCACACTCGCTTTTGTTTTATAGCTCGAAAACAACCATTGATCAATCATGTACAGGACAGACGGTGACGTTCGCGTCTGGGACTGAAATTGCATTCTAAAACTGTTTTTGTTTACATTAATTTCACACTCAAAATTATATTGGCCGTATTCAACATTTTAATGGATTAAATGAGCTCACGCAGCTTGCTAGTAGACTCTTGTAGATATAATATCTGATATCTACAAGAGTTTACTAGCAAGCTGCGTTGCGTGCGTATCTAAATTTTGATACTTTTTACGCATCTTAACCACTTATTTACCTGTAACTTAAAATTTAAATTTAATCGAATATGTGTAAATGCCGGTAATATTTTTTCTTGCATCTTATGGCATCACAATAAGTTATGGAAACTTAAATATAAAAGGTCACAAAAAATTTATACCTAACTAGTTTAAATAAGAAAAAAAAACTACCAACACTTACATTATGATACCACGATATTCGATGTTCTCGGGGGTTTGAACGCACGTTACACTCAAAATACACATCGTCACCCTCCTTGATATCATGTGGGTTAAGTGTAGTGCCTAATGTCAATGTCACCAGCGGACTGTCTGGAGGAGAAGACAAATTAGAAGCTGTTTACACAAATTTAAATGATTAGATTGGAATTATCGTAGCAAACAAACATTCAATATCTAATGAACGTGTTAGAAACGTTTTAATATTTATTCATGCTAGCTATTTAGCGCTAAATATAATTATTTCTTCTGGATATATTATAATAAATATTAATTTTATATTTACTATACAGTCATGGTAATAAAAAAGTTGCAAACGTCAGTTGATTATAAATTGTGCAACAATTGTAATTATAAATAAGTGTATGTATCATGTAATTAAAACAACTCACATACGACGTTGAGATGAATCTGTTCGTCCAACTCCTTCCCTGGTAACGCTGGGTTGACAGCTCCGCACTTTATGAGCGCTCCGTTGTCCATGGGCATAGGCTTTAATATCAAAGTACTCAAAGACCATGTCTCGTTATTGTATTCGCTTACCTGTTGTGCGTTAGTTAGATAATAACAATTAGTCAAAAATACAACAAGCTTTGAGCATAGTGCGTTACGTATCAAAAATAAATATTCGGGCAAAAAGAGATCAAATATTAACGAATTACCTTGTCCGTTCCGAAGCTCCTATTGTTTTTGTACCAACTAATTTTGGCTGATGGTCTGCTACCTTTAGCTACACACCGTAAAGTAGTTACGGACCCCGCAAGTAATTGCTGAGGCTGATCCAACAATGAAACGGAGAGGGGCAACACTGCATAATAAAGAAATAAAACAAAACATGTCTCACATTCGTTCACACCCTCATGAAATTTAATAAGACTACTTCTTAAGGGTCTTGCTCCAACATTATAGAGAAACCGAAAACTATATATGCTTCTTATCACATTTTTAATGTAAAGAAACTACACTTAGGCAGATAACTATAAACGGGGCCCAATTATCTTTTACATACACAAAAACTTGATAAAGAATACACATTGGGAACCTTCAAGTGTTAAATAAATATAGTAATTATCTATTTAGCCATTTATACTGTTACGTTAAATGATATTTTCATATACATGTTTGTTTGAAACCAGCTAAAAGAGCAAGTATTTTAATTTATTAAACAGAAGTGTACACCACAACTTTGCAAATTTAAGGAGAAATAATTAAAATATATTCAGTTAAGTGCGTGCCTTGTCAAATAAATAGAATTAGGACATTGCGTTCTACGATCCTTTTAAGTAGGCAAACTCTTAGAAAATAAAATTACCGCTTGAAAGGATCTCACGGGCATTATTTTCAGCGAAATCTGTCTTAAGGACGTCTATTCAAAATATATTCTAACCTTATGTTTATTACATTGCGGACTAAGCTATTACTGCACCTGTTTCTGTACATAGAAATTGACATTTTTTTAATGATAAGTAAATATGAATTTTTGGTTAGATTAATTAGTTTAGTTAGTTTAATCCTACAACGACACAGTACCCAGAAACTTTTATACACTACTATCCTAACCTAATTCGCTTAGATGAATTAACCCACAGTATAAATCGTTCAATCGTCGTCAATAGAGTTCGAGAGTTTTACGCAATCTTTAGTTATCTTGAGTTGTTTGATGTTATATTTTTTATTACAGTAGGTTATCTAGCTAGCAGTTTACCTGATGGTGAGTGACTTAGCGTTTGATAATAGTGTTTTAAAGGAACAATAGGTACTTTAATATTTTTGGGCTTCGCAAGTTTTAGGTCCATTAAAAGAAAAAGACAACACCTTAATACATACGGTTCATTTCGAGACGAACGGCTTTCTCCTGAGGTGGCACGAGATGCGTATTCGTCGCTCTGCATTTATAAGTAGTGTTGAGGTCCTCCCTATGGAGCTTTTGAATTTCTAAACGATTCACAACTACGTGCGTGTCAGTTTTCACTCCGATAAACTGTGGCTCCACACTTCCGTTGACAAGCCATGAGACGATAGGCTCCGGTCGTCCTAAGAATAATAACAGTGCAGTGTCAAGCTTTAACGTTTTATTTGTTTCGATGCTATAGAAATACCAAAAATATTTCAATATCCTAAAAGGATCGTTAGGAATGGACAAATAAAACAGAAAAGATATACGCAGTTGATAAAAGATAAAAATATGTAACTTTCCCTGACAATGTTTTATGTGGTTTAATCATCGGCTATAAGAAAATGTAGTCTTGTTTTCGTAAATACTAAACTGCCTTCTGAAAAAACTATTTCACGTTATAACATTTAACTTCAAGTATACGTAGATGAACACTATTTATGAAGTGATTACCACTTCTTACTTTTCGTACGAATAGCGTATATAAAGATAACCCTATTTATTTAAATCAAACCGTTACACTCGTCACGCCGTGAGTAATTACTTGTAGTAGTAAAACTTACTACTATCAGATTTAAAATAAATTATCTAATCTATAGAAAAACTTCTTTGTTTTAACATCAAAATTTGTGCTCTATATACCTATATATAAACCCTAATTTCAATAAGAATTCATCGTCCGCCACGCATACATGTAAAATCCTTTAACACTACGCATCCTATTAGTAGATACAAAAAGTAGTATTCCAAGTTAAACTGTAAATTAGTTTCCTTAGTTTAGTCAATCATTGTCATCCTTACGTAATGCTTCTTCCTCGTTTTTCTTCTTATTGTAGCTATACATAGTTGCAGATTGCGATAGATGTCTCAAGAATTTTAGAAATAATTGAAGTGAATTTACTTTAAGTAAAGGCATTTACACAATAAAGTAATAATAATCAACATAATAAAATGTCATTCAAAGAAATTGACATTGCCTAGTTGCTATCTTAAATATTAAATTTAAGATAGCAACTGGGCAATGTCAACTTCTACAATCTTGGTATCGTAAACAAATGTTAATCTGTTCGGCGATGTTGGTACGTACGGCAACATAAAATTTGTGTCGTTTAAAAAATATTCCAAATTTAAATTGATCTTAAACCGAATATGGCGATTAAAAAAATTATTGACCAGCGCGCTCGTTGCATCATCACAATTGTGGGCGCATGGGCAGATAATCTGCGCCGTGCACCTACTGGCGTATTGCCAGCCGGTTATACTGCGGACTTTTCAATAAACTCATTCGAATGGAATATCTCCCCCAATGTAACTACAAAAGGAATGAACCAATAAAAAAGTGAAGAGCATCGTAACGGATAAACGCTTACGTCAAAGTCGGCTAACTACGCTCTGATAAGTATGTGTTGCCGTATTGAAATAGTATTTACAAAAAAAAATGGGTGATTTAAAAAAATATTATAAGCTTTAACACACAGGCTTGGTAAGTCAGTGGAGTAAAAATTATCGACTTACCACCCCTAACTTCGCAAACCAATACCAACGCTGATCCTTCTTCCAACGGGCCTACAACACCCGAAACATCCGCGCCGGATTTGTCGTACAGCAGCATTTGATGTGGTGGTACTGCAAAATTATATAATGTTACGAGAGGTTTGTTTAAGAAACAATTTATTTTTTTCTTACATGTAAGCATTATATAAACATAGTACATATTACCTCTAAAGGCTTCCACTTTATAGTGTGGAAGAACTGAGAAGCCCGTAAATATGCCCATTACTATATTGTTATGAATGCTTTTGAAATTGGAAGCGCTCTTTGTGGCGGGAAAGCCTTTGATAACAAAAGATTTCTTGCAAATTACCTCTCGGCTGGAGAAGCCTAATGGATTTGAATTGAGTTGCATATATGGGATGTAGGCTTACACTTAAATGTTGTGTTCTGTGTAAAAGAAATTTGCGTTCGCCATCTCATTTGCTTTGAGTTTTTCGTCGCCTTCAACAGGGTAATCTCTTTTTATGACGAGCCGTAGTCAACGTATAATTTTGTATTATAAATTCTGATTATATAATCTAATAAATTAAATAGACCCACGATCAGCGCGGAACACAAATCGCCATGTGTAGCACTCACTAAAACTTGACCAATTTATTAAATAACAGGGTTTTTGTTTATTCAAACAACAGTTGTTCGTATAAATTAAATTATAACAAAAATAACAACCTTTTAATCAACTCAACATACAACACATAACACATTACATAATAGGTAAATTCAAACATACAATAAACACTAAATCAATTGTGAAAATTAAAAAAAACTTTAAAGAGAAAAAGAAATTGCGTTGCTGTGCTGAGTCGACAGGGTCATCTGATCAGCATAATACTGATCACTCCAAGAGATTGGCCAGCGCTGGTATTCTGCAGAAACCCATTCTGGTAAAGCGCACTGGTCAGTGGCAGAAAAGTGAGCTTTGTAATATATGTCACTTGGTCAAATTTACGTTCTCTCCTAATACAGTAATTATAATTAATAATATAAAAATATATTATTAAGTTTTATTCTCTTCGAAATCGGAATGTCTTCAGCAGATTATTATCTGACTCGAGGCGGGCGGGCTTCCTTTTTTATCACAACTGGCTGAGCAATCTCGGAATCCCGAGTCGACAGTCCATAATTAAAACGTCTGCAAGACGTCATCACCCGCCAACCGCCTTGATGCCCCTATTCATTCATAATAACTAAATTGATTTGACCCTTTTTGGAAATTAATATCGAATAAACCTTTAATTTATTAATTTGCGTTCAGATTATAACATGATGATCAATGAATATGACGGAGATGTGAAGGCCCATTACTAAAACAAAAGGTTGTTTTTTTTTAATTAATGAGACTGCATTTTTTTTTAAATATTCACAATATATTAGAATGTTCGTGAACATTTTAAGCATAAAATACAATTTTAAAAAATGTTTAAAGTTTACCCTTCTCTTAGTATTGCTTAAAATGTTTTATTTTTACGATAAAAGCAGCATTTCTATACAAGACAAAAATATCTCGTATAACTCATATCAAAGCGAAGTAAGACACATTTATTATAATTGTTATTTTAAGACAAAATAGATTAAAAACATTCCGATGAAATTTATTAATATAGTAATGTTATTTTTATTAATTAAAGTTCTCTATGAAATTTATCACGCACGCAAATAAATCTGCTTCGAATCCATTACAGTTTTAGGCATTGTAGATAAATTTTATTGATCTTTCGTAAAGAAACCAGTAAGCCTTCACAAGAGAACACTATATCACCATATTACGGATACTAAAAGAAACATTAATGAAATTAAAATATTATTTAATTGTTATACATAAATATAAATGTTTAATTATTATATAATGTTTTGTTAATAATTAATTTTAAAGTAAATGATATTTTCTGCGTCAACTTACGACGCTGCAGAATAAAGATTAGATACGTAAGCAGTACTTTTTTTTTGGTTCCGAATTTTAAAAAAATTAAAGAAAATCATTTACTACGTTCAGTTCTAACACAATTCCGCGGAATCCTGACTCTCTTGTCTAATCATGCACACCGCTTACGAACCATCACGAACCATCACCATTTATATATACATTTTAAAGATATTTATAAAAAAGATCAGGAGCTACAATTAAAGGTGTGTCCTTACCGATGACAATTAGACGTATTTGAAAATTTCTCGTCGGCGAATTCTTGAAATCGACTCGACACCTATACACCCCTTCGTCGTCCAACTGTACGGAGCTGAGTGTGAGGGAGGCGGGCCTAGCGATCGTCGCAAAGTAAGCCCGCGGTCCGAAGGCCCCAGGGTCGGACCACTGCAGCGCTTTGCTAAATGATCGTCCACGCACGTCGAAGCTGAGAAACAAGAGCCTTTTGTAAAGAACAACTATAAGAGAAAGAAGAAACCTTATGCTATTTATAAAAGACAGTTTGTTACCCAAACAGCTCATAGGATATTTTTGAGCGAGCTGTAATTCCTATGAACCCCAACGAAACAAGAATAGAAGAAGAAGAAGAATTCTCAAATGTATTTAGAGCAAAATTGATAACCAATAACACAATTTCGCCACAAGTAGAAATAGCAAATATTTCTCGACAATTCTTTTCTTTTAAATAAACTTGAAACAACAGTTAGTGCATCGCAAAACTTTTTGTCCCATGTGGAAATCATCCCACGACATGGCGCGCTATAGGTAAACAGCAGTTGGCCAGATGGCCTCTTAAAATAAATGACCTGTGCGATAAACTCGTGAGCGTACACTCCGGGTATTCGGACCCGCGACTTTGGATTCAATATTTCTTACGAGTGGTTATACAGGCGGACTCTACAGAGATTAATATTGTTGATCTCTGCAGAGTCCGCCTGGAGTGATATCACTGTATCATTAGTTTATCTGCTGCTATAAAGTAATGTGTAAACACTACTGTATTGTGGTTTGAAGTGCAATATTGAGATCATAATTACTGGTTAACATTTTTAATCTCCGGGTAAGAAGCGCGGCGAAGGGCCAAACAGATTCTGTATGGCACTGTCTTATTATCAGCTGACTATAAGTGACCCTCATTTAGCATCAACGACTGGCTCGTGCCGATATTTTAACTCACAAAAAATATATATATCCCAGTCCCTAGCCTATCACTATATAGAGTAGGAAGCAAACGAGCAAGGGCCTCATCCGATGGTAAAACTTATGAATAAATAATTCCGTAGTGAAGTATCGCAAAAACGTAGGAACGTAAGATGCTAACAGCATACGTAAAGAAACGTAAAGAATCTACCTGCGTTCGTTTTTTGTAAACTAGCCTTAACTAACTTTTCCCTTATTTCTTAACTTTCAGGGAGCGAGGGAGACGTATTCATGTTCTTAGTTAATAAGTAAACATAATAATTGTTATGATTTTATAAGAAACCTTTGCGAACATAATCGCGATAGACGACAAAGTTAATAGTCCTTCCACCCTTTTAATCGAAGAATAATCCACAACATATTGTCTTATACCTTTATGATATCGGAGTCACTAAGGAACATGTTATTTTTTGCAGTATTGCTTTATTTTTAATCACAAGCTAAAGAAGGAAAACTCAAAGCAAATAACAAGAGAAAACATTTAATGGTAGAAATTCATGTTTTTTTATAAAATAAAAATGATATTTTAGGACAATTTTACAATACTTAAAGCTTTACAGTGTGAAGAAAATAAAAAGGTAAAAGCGAAAGTTCATAAACCAAGTCGTTTTATGCATCTAAAATAAAAGCAGAAAAGAACAAAACAAAACAAATTGAAATTATAACGGATTTCTAGTAAAGGGAATCCAATTTGGACGTTATTTCTTTTTAATATAAAACGCGCAAATTGACATATAGTCCATTCATAAATTTGTTTTCTGGGCGAAAGAAAAAAAAAACACTTAAAAATCTCAAGTTTTTCAATTTCCGGACAGGGACTACGTTTTCTCAATTTCCGAACCTCCTTTCTAATTTATAAAGCAAGCAGCTTTCACAGAGATGATTTTATTGTACACCCCGCTGTTCCCAGGTAAATTTAACAATTTAAGTGTGCTTTTTACGACGAAATTATCCCCCCAAAACATTTGCCTCACCCTCTTGCTATTGCTATCGAGATACTCATGGCTGCGATTTAGATAATCGGTACTTCCATTATAAAATGAATAAGCCATGATCCGTTACTGAAAACAAAATGCTGGTTTGTAACTTATTAAAGAATTAGTTATGGCACGTGCCTTGCAATCGTCGACTATAATTTTTTTTTATGGTTAGTGAATAATGCTTCAATAAAAAGTAGCGTTCGTCAACCTGCGGCCCATAATCTAATATTCCAGCAGAGTTTCTTTCGCCTGTTCTTCTCAGGACTGAAGCATTTTTTCCAAACAGGCAATAGAATCATTCAAAGACGTCAAAAAGTGACAGAAAACCTATCCGATTCTGAGTAAAAAAATTGACTTTGACTTATAAATTATATATATATATGTTTGTATCTATATCTCATATATCTCTCTGCGCTGGTAAACTGATATTACAGCGGCAAACTAATTTTAGCACTTACAAAATACCTATGCATATACCTACCGATCCTTTTTTTTTCTTTCTTTTTCTTTTGTGATAAAATGCTCTCCTGTGATAGAGAATAATATCCTATCTCATATCGTTCATTTTTGTTAATTTTCGTTCGTTTTCTCAAATATCAAATCAATGAAAACTACACCGAGGTTTTAAGCAGGTCATCGTATAATTTAATAATTTGTACCGTTTGCGGATTTAACTCAAACACATTACTACACGAATATACATATGTAAATACACTATGACAGTTAGTGGACCACACCACTTTAGCCACCACTCAACCTCGTTGTTGCTGTATGTTCACATTTAAGATATTAGCAAGATATTCTAATTCATCATATTATAGATCACTCCTTCATAAAAATCTGCTGTCGATCAACCTAGTAATCGAAATTGACCAAACGATGCTTTCATCGAAGGATAATTATATAAGAAGGATAATAATAACCCGCAAGTATCATTTTAATTCGTTGAACAAAATAGTTTAATTCTTATAATTGTGGCATTTATATTCGACAAACTAAGTATTTTACACTATTAACGTAAACAATAATCGCATTCCCTTATCTAATTTAATATAGTTTTTTTTACTCATAACATTAAAAAAAAATATACATATATCTGCAAATTTCTATAATATAAACTATAACTCAGAATTCATGTCTTCTACTGATACATGCGCCCAATATGCTTTTTTTCCCACTTAATAATATATTTATAGATTTAACCAGAAGTAAAAATGAAGTCCCCCTGTTAGATTTTGATGCTCTTTCATGAATTTTCTGCGCAATGCAAGCAAGCCTCAAGTTTGATAGTGTTAACGACCTGCGTGAAACGTCTTAAGTGTGTTTCCTTGTAGGTGTACTTTAGAAAGCTAATTGGATTGACTCGACTCGGCTTCCGTTCATCCGTTTAAGGCAGCGCGAACGGTTCATTAGGCCTCTCTCAACAGTATTAATTAGATAAGCATTCATGATAATAATTTCGAAGTGAAAAAGCTTACAAGAAATAAAAAATATATGGTGTTGTCCTTAATAATTCGTATCTGCATATAACTCAATTTGCTTGAATAGGATATTTACTACCTCCGTGGCCTAGTGGTAGATGGTAGGCAGAGCCCACGCTTTGTATATCGGAGGTCGTGGATTCAAACCCCGCGGAGGACTGTGTTGTTGTTTCGTAGTTGGGTTAGGGCATTACGGGCCGATCACCAGATTGCCTGAAAAGCAAGATGATCCATGCGCCGGGTGGGCATGTAAAAAGCCTCTCCCGGCTTCTGGTCGACACCAAGTTGATCCGTTGTGTCGGTGATTCGTTCCATCGAGCTTTGAGAGGAAAGGAAGAGCGAATGCACCTGTGTCTGCCCAAACGCTGGTGCACTATAATATATCTTGCGCAGTTGGCTAATTTCATTAACTAAGAGGAAAACGGAATATAAATTGAGATATTGCAGATCAATATAAACAACGGTTTGAGTAAAAAAAACGTTTATATGTTTCTAGTAATTCGATTCGTCATTAATTTGTTTTATTTTAAAAGAAATACATTGATACAAACGATCTTTAATACACTCCGATATCGCATCTGTCTCTTTTAGTCTTTGCTTTTAATTAGTATCGTATTTTCAGTTCCAGCAATAATTTCTTCATTATGGCGCAATTTTTTTCCCAGAATCGCTTCTTTGTATTTGTGGAAGCGTCAATAATCTTATTTTGAATTGAATACAAAGAAGCCGGAAAGTTGTTATTTAGTTCATGTCAAAGTCAAAATCATCTTTTTACGCAAAATTGGATTTTCAATCACTTTTTGACGTCTCGATTCTACTACCTAGTCGGAAAAAAATTAGCCTCTGTCTTCAGAAACTCAGCGGTACTTTAACTCTCTTAAAAATAAAATTGTATTAACAATTTTTATAGAACTTTATCCATTGTCACATACGCAATAAAATGTTTGATTTTCATTTATTTATCTTGAACAACTCCGCCGAATTGTCGAAACGTTGTTATTTTTTTTACTTTCGCAAATCATTAACATTAAGTCAGAAATATATTATTTTCGATATCTTAATGGTTTTAGCTGTGTTACGTAACGTCACATATCAAGATAACAGTGCAGTAAAAGCAGTAACAGTGTTTTTGCGTACTAATTATCAAACCTATTCCACCAAATATACTCGTGCATAAATATGTATGTACGAGTATATAGATTCTGTTTTATGCTATTATATATCTTGTGCCATAGGGGTATTATATATGTATAAATTTCGCAATGGACAAACGTTCTTGACGTTTGTATGGACAAACATCCAGAACGCGAAATTCATCCGTGACACAATAATACGAAAACATTCAACAACAGCAACAACAAACAACAACAGCCTGGGTGGAATTGGCAATGCAATTGGTTCACCTTTTGGTTCACCTGGTTATTGTGTCGCCAACTAGTAATGTGATAACAATACAGTGTTTTTATTGAAATGTCTAATACGGCGTAAACAAGGCGTATGACTCGCTCGCCTTGTCAAATTGTCTTAAAAAATTGTAACCACAATCATTCCATATTATATTTTTTCAAATTTACCTGTAGATAGGTTTTCCACCGCTCTTGCGAAACCAGAGTACCATATAGACTCGATCTTCGTTCGTTTCTGGTGTGACGTCACATGGCAGTGATGCGGTTCGACCGAGCACTGCGTCTACATCCACTGTTGACACTGTAGAAAAGGGTATAAGTTTATTAATCCACCCAAAAGATGAAAAACTCCTTCATATATACGCTTAATAATAAATATCATGGGACATCTTACACAAGGCCGTTTAATCCCAAACAGACAGAGCCTGTACTGTGGGGTTATCAATACGACCGGTATTCACACATATGTATATATTTTAAAACGCATACTTATAGTTAACGCAGATGCAGAACAAATACTGTTACTCATTGCACTAATATTTTGTGCCGGGTGGGAATCGAACCTACGACCTTCGGCTTTAAAGTCAGAAGCACTAACCACTACACCAACAGGCAAGTTGTATTATTACAATTTAATTTATGATTAAAAAAAACCATCGTTCACCATATCCCATTAACGCTTTAATGAAAACACTAGTAGAGACTATACATAAAATTATGTATTTTAAGGTGAGTGGAGTGGTATTCGAGCATTGTTTTAAACGACATTATTAAGTTTCTAAACTCGCTTTTACCATATATAATCGCTGATAAAAAAGCGGAATGTATATAGCGTTCGTGGAATAAGAAAATATAGCAGTCAATCTTTTTCCCTGGCTCCACTGGCCCTAGTTAAAACCAACATTTATCTCGGCGTACTTAATTGAAGCTCTCCGTTTGCTCTTCGTAAATAATTTATATCAATCTTTTAAAATGCTACTTGCGCTGGATGTTATGTTTTATTAAGCTTTTAATACATATTTCTGTACGAAAGCCTATATATTTCCGAATAAAGTTCCCCAGCTCCAATTACCCCGGCGCCCACACAAGTCGTAACGAAACAAAGGTTATTTTTCGTTTAAAAAGGAGAAATATTAACTTTGCCATTTAAAGAACTCTACCGGGCTTCCAAATCTACTTTCACGAATACGCAACCTTAATTTAATGAAATATTCAGCGAACATTGAACTATCTACTATATACGAACTTTGTTTATACGGTGGTAGAGCCACGCAGCTGTACCCGCTGCTGAATGGGCCGGCTCGAACCGGATTAGTACCACGCTCTCACAGAAAATCGGCGTGAAGTGGAAGTGTCTCCTTGCTTCCGCATTTCGTCCGGTGAGTGAGGTGGCCGGTGGCCTATCCCCACCCTCCCCTTATTCCTTCTCTCACTCT
>DWHO01001377.1:0-15670 GCA_018247575.1 Eurytides lysithous rurik
AGTAACACCAAGTTGGCCACCTAAGAAGACTCTTCTCCTTAAGATGTTCCATCCCTCTCTGGATTCTCCCTCATGGATTTGACAGTCATCGTATTGGACGTCGCACACTTCCTTGCCCGTGAAGAAGTCCGCCAAGCTTATTACGGAAATTATCGCCACCGATATTTTTATATATTTTATATAATTTCGTGATATTCGATATTAAAAAAAAATCAAAAATAATATTATTCTCGTTATCATTAGATATAGGTATAAAAATGGAAAAAGAAAAATAAATTAGGGACATTTTTTTATATCATATAAATGAGACACTGCGTTTGACTTTTATTTATTTATACATCCATCTACTTTAATTAATTAATTACACACACACACATATATATATATATATATTTATGACGTTATCATCAGCACTTAATTACTATAACTTTGATTATGATGATTAAACAGATATTAGACATTGATAACATATATCTTTTTCTTCTTAAAAATTTATGGCATTGCTAATGTAACTCGCATATTTCGAGTTAAAATTTGAATAATTAATATCTAGAGTTATATTTTAAATATAATACTGCTAGAAGGTTTCTTGAAGCAGAAGAGAAAAGGTTTCAAGCCGTTGATGTTCACGAGCATCTTAGACATTTACCACCTGAAAATTAAAAGATGTAAACGTAGCATATTAAAGCTGTACAAAGCATTGATATAAGTATTAATAAAAAGTTGGTCTTTGAACAAAACCTTTCACAGATTTCAACTACCCGGCGATCGCTAGTTTGTAAAAATCGATGTTGTATTTGAGAGATTAGGATCTGAAAGATCAGATATTAAAATCTGAAAAATAACATTTTTAATAATTTATATCTATTTTTTTTTAATATTGTCGTGTATGTGCCAGTAGGTATGTGTTTCTAAACTAAAAGTTTGAGAAGTGAGCGAAAAGTCTTTAACGTGAAGTACACGGTGCGGCCCTTGTGATTGGTGGATTACCATCCAATAGCAGCGCGCGCAAGCTAACGTATTGCGTGCCTTTACGGGCAGTGCGTTACGCAGTTTATCGCATAAGAGTTGAACTTCCAATGAAATTTATATAAATGAGGCTCTTCCAGAGGCTTATGTATTTCCGTAATGAGCTGAGTAATCGATGTCTGAAACAGTACTTTCGGTTGTTTAGTGATTCCCACATATTAGTATAGAATTTTGATGGAATATCAGACTAGGATTAATGCACAATCGATTAAGTATTTTAAGTGTTGTATATACGAGTATTATACTTAAGAAAACAAAACGAAAGTAATTTCTAAAAAATATTTATGATCATAGCCGTCAACGTTAACGAAGAGCTACTGTGTGAGGCCGTGAAGGAAACCGTGTTTTAAGAAGACTTAAACACGGTTAAGTGTTTTTCTAGACCTTCCGTCGGTCACCGCCACCGTTTTAACTAAGCTGTTAGGCGAGACATTTTAGTATGAATACCGGTCTAATGTGAGATTACGTTATGAATGTGTATGTACCCTTTACGCGTTGTTGGTTGTACCCTTGCGTATGCATTTGAGTGTTCAATGATATAAAATTTCTTACGGTTTGAACAAGAAATCGTGATAGTAGTCAGTGTTCTTATAAAAAATGCTATCGTATACTCTACTTACTTAGACACAACTATACCCTGGTGATCAGATGTCCGAATGTAAATGCCGGTAACATTTGCTAGAACATTCATAAATTGTTTACGGGTCGGTCGCAATCCGTCCATTCGCTTGAACATTTTACCGATCAATGGTATTCTGAACCGATAATTTAATTTACATCGTATTTTATCCCGTTTCTCGTAAATCAAGCATTCAGTGACCCCTGTTATGATGAGGTCGTAGACAAAGACAATAAGGTCTATGTCATTTGACTCGAATTGTACTGAGTAGCACAGGTTTCTTCCATATGGAAAAAATCGTTTTCCTGTGAATAAAAATACATATTGTTACTAATGAATTCAACTTAAGAAGTGGCGAATTGCAATATAAATTATTCTGCATAAGAAGTATAGTTACCAATATAATAATCTGGAGCGCTGAAGTATTTAAATATGGGCATCTTATAGTGGCTCAGTAGCTTGACACCAACAACACTATGGTTTTGAAATTTGACGTGCGTTTCCTCGTTTGGGAAAATCTTCAGTGGCTTGTTTAATTGAATGTCCACAATGCTCCAACTTTGTATTCCAGTGATCTGACAGAAGAAATAACGTTTTTTTTCATCGAATTTATTGAGAAAACTACGTTAACTTTTTAAATAAAACACCCAATGCTGATTTTGTAGCCAAAATCTTGGCAGCGGCACGGAGTAAAACAACTTATTTAGTTACAAAATCCGTAATTTTTTGCAATAATGATCCTGACGGGGCGTGATTTATAAATATATAAAATAATTAGCAAATTTAAGTATATAATTTTTTATAAGACACGCACCTGTTTCGGTAGGGACTTTTTTCCGGATCGGTGGTGAAAAACTTTTGCAGCGCCGTGACCTGTCTTGCGTCCGCGTCCTTTAGCGACTGGGGAAGGTCGATGACTGTAGTGTGTTCCCCTGGAAGAGCGTCGTTATTCGTTTAAATATATATTTATCGTTGGTTAACTACAATAGGCAACTTTGATTTTTTAACTTCACAGACAGTGTGTCTTTTAGTTCAAACTTCGCTCATGTACGAAATGATTACTAGACCTATCCAGTAACTTATGCGACTACTGCCAGTTTTGAAAATACCGGTATGTTTACTGTTGTTGGTATGTTATTTTTTAGTAGTTGTAAGTTATTTCGATGGTAGATACCAGTCATTGGAGAAATAAATTTTAATGAAAACTATAATTATTATAAGAAGACGCGACCATATTTCATCCATAATTTTTATATATATATAGGAGAGGACACGAAGATCTGAACACGGAATTATAGAGCAGAAAGCTTTTAGAAAAATGATATTTTTACGTAGTAATAAAAAGTTTACTCTATTTGCCTAAGATAAATAACCTAATCACGGTGACCAAAAAATATATTTTTTGATTTCCTTACCCCCATGCGCCATCTTCTTCTTTGTTATTTTCAGAGAGTGGTCGCGGGCTAAAGCTAGTATCCACATTTGGCTGGGCAATTGTTCCATCTATGGTTGATTGGTTGTTAGGAAAAATTCTCTGAGCACTGTTGGGATTACTGATCACGTTAGTGATATAATAAATCGGAACGCCATAATTAATTGGCACGGAGCTAGCGGTATTCATTGGATTATTAGCAATATTCATTGGCGCATTGTTATAGTAGGCCATGTTAGGATTGTTTAACAAAATCATCTGCGGAGCGATGGGATAAGTCAGCTGATTGCTAACGTTGTAGTTAATCGGCGGATTAGTCGCAAAATTCGGCGGGGAATGGAAATGATTTATAGCCGAGTGGGGAACACGGCTGCCGGACGCGTTATGGGGGTACGCCATCATTGGATTTTGATGGCACTGCACCGGATATCCCACCGGCGGGCTGTTGGCAAAGTGCATCGGCGGATTAGCACCATACTCCATTGGCTCGTTGTTACTACGGCACACCTGTTGATCGGATTGTTGTTTGTTGAATACAGTCAAAACAATGGCAATAATTTTTAGATGGCATTCGTTAATATTATATTGGAATGTGGCTTACAACCATCAGCGGCATGTGGCCATTGCTTGGTGAGTTGTGTTGAGGGTTCATTGGTGGAATATTGTGTGCAACTTCTGGTGGTTGGACTTCATTTTCTGCAGGAAAGCCTCTGCTGTTCAGCGGGGGGTGGTAGTCATATTGACCCAATGGAGGCGGAGGCACACTATAGTCAAAATACCATGTCCCTGAAACAATTTTCGAATTGTTAATTGTACAGAAAATTTATGAACAATTTTATACTCTTACACAAAAATTACAAATGGTGATTTTGATTTTTTTTTGTATAATTCTCTAGTTGCGATATTTATTAATGCTTATTATAATAGAAAGGTTACAGGGACGAAACAAACACGTATTGCAGTTTTAATAAAAATAATGCCGTGGAATTAGATTTATATGTCAAAACTTCTTATTTCTCTCAGCGAAATAATTGAAGCATATATGTATATATATATTCGAGGCGGATAAAAAAGACGTTAGTCCATTAATTCTCATTCTAACGCTAGCGATTGTAACTTAACTAAACACATTTAGTGTGTATTTGATCTTGAAATTGACTCTTTATCTTGAAACACTGACTTAGTGTGTAGTGCAAACATGCATAATGGATGCAGAAACATCTGTCAATACAAATTAATCACAGCCGTACACTGCCATTTGCTAGAACATATGCACGCACTATTTCCCAATACTCTTCGTTCGAATAGGACATTTTATCATTCACGCACAAATAGTAACAGCGCGGGCGATCGGAAGATGCGGAAGTGAACAATCGCAAATAATCCAGTGATACAATAACCACCGGCTCGGGGGTGGTGTAGGGTGTGCGGGAACGGTGCCAATGTCGGTGGTGTCGTTCATAAACATTTTCATTGTATAATTAGGTCAAATTTCGAGAGCCTGTTTTCGACGTATTCCGTATCAGAATCGAGTACTGAATATCCTCCTTCAGTATGTACGGTCTTTTACCAATCAGCCGGTAAATATATATATATCAACGCTAGAAAGCAAAAATATAGTAACCAGCACAACCGATATTAAACGCCAATCGACGCGGTTTCATTTACTGATTTCAACAATGTAATATTAATTAATGAATCCATGTATCATTTACTACGTTTTTAACTTTCCAATGTCCATATATACATACATACATACATATATATATATTTACTGGAATTAACGTACCAGCAACCAGAGTTTGTGACCTGTAATTTGATTTTGCACAAATTACACAAAATGACAGGCGCCTGAAAAATTCGCTGTTTACCTATGAGAGGCTTTAAATCCTAACCCTTAACTTAACTTAACTTCCTCTTAAAACTCCTTCAGTTTTATACTTCATAGAATGCGGAGCAAACTAAGTGTCACACACCGTAAGGTAATTAATCGCACCTAGCAACAGCAACAGCTAATAATTATTATAAAAAAAATTCTTCATATTATTCGCTATATTGTTCTATCGCAATATGTTCATATCTTTATTAAATGCTCAAATAAATTTTCCCTAAAAATAGGAAAGTGAAGAGAAGTGCAGGCATAGGCCTGCCACTCATTAAAATATAACACAAAGGGAAATTAGAGATGTGCCACACATACGACAAAGCGCTAGCATTAAATTCCCTGTTCTCAGTGATCGCAGTCTACTTACCGTCCGCGTTGTTTATCGCGAGTGGTGGTTGCGTTGATACCTTAACGATGGTTATCCTGGGCTTCGGCCTACCAGCGCCCACCGTTCGGTCCTTTACGTAGGGATGGCAGAAACACGGCCTATTGTTCCCTTCCGGCCCCTGCCCGTTAGGAAAACCACAACGCAAACATGTTGGAACTTCCTCGTCATTGGCGAAAATATCATCAAATTCTCTGTGTCGAGAGAGACCTGTTAACCAAACGTGTATTAAGTACTAATATCTCCAGATGTTTTGTTTGCTATCTTTATTTTCTCAATTAATCTTCTCAAATAATATACGCTAGCAAGAAGTTAAATGAACGCAAAGCAAATGACTTAATTACGCATTGAAAAGTGAAAACTAATAATAATTAATCATTTCTCGAGCAGAGCGCTTCACATATAATTGTGCAGAAGGTAAATATGACATGGCTAGAACGTTTGTAAATATAATGCGCATGCCGTCTGTTACCTGCGCAATCGGGATCTGGAAAACACTCATAGCTAATTTCAGGCTTTCCCGCGTATACCACGCTCCAGATAAAAGAGACACCATCATGTTTTCGGTACGCCGGAAAGTGAAGATGCATCCGCGCCATTTATTAAAAGCTTTTTGAAATATAAAAATTAACTTACCGCTCCAATATTCGTCCATATTTTTTAACACTTCACACAAACTTTTTCGAAAGATAAATTTCTCTGCAGCTTTGTGTTAATTAACGCATTTTTTAACACTTCACACAAACTATTTAGAAAGATATATTTCTCTGCAGCTTTGTGTTAATTAAAGCATTGGTTTAATTTCCCTAAAAAAAAAAACACTTCAATGTATACAACCATCCTATGTGTAGACAATAGAAGAGCAGAACATCAGTTTTTGTAAAATCGGTACTAATGACAAAAGCGAATTACGGACTATTTGTTTATTTTATCATGAAATAAATACAAGTCGACATTTTTAATTCAAATCCATAACAAGCAATTAGATTAAAGCAATTATTCAAACATTAATGTATTAGCTTTTTTAATTAATTAGTCTTTCCACCGATATAATATATATACATGGAAATAAACGACGATTGGTTATATTTCACAGTATTTAAGTAAAAAATATGAATTTGGAAGTTTTTACTGTATAAAATATAGATTACATTATTGAAAGAATACATGAGCAACTAATGAACGAAGCTCAACAGGTATTATTTATTCCGTAGACATAACAAAGGCGGAGGGCGGCCAAGCTCAACGCAATAAAGGAAAATAGCCGCCATCATTTTCCGGCGAGAGCTACTGCTCTTCTCTCACGTATTCGTAATAGCGAAACCGACCTTCTCTCGGTTAAACGGGTGGACAAGGCTTTAATCTACGCCGTACTTACCTCCGAGAATATTTTATTCGCGCTCGTGACGTTTGCGTCGTAAATCTCTGACAGCCCGTCGGAAAAAGGCGCCCCCTTTCCCACCCCCCGGCAGGTCATATGCGTACCGCGCAAGTTTGAATGAAGGGGTGGCGGGGTCGGTAAATTCTAGATCGAACCGGAAAACGTCACTTTGGTTAGTGTTTTATTATCATAATAAGTTTATCAATCTTCTTTTGATCGCAGTGTCGAGTTATTATTAAGAAAACAAATAAAGGGCCATTAATTGTATTTTTAATTGCCTATAATTTATGATATATTTTTTTCATATCGATATATAAATATTTTTTGGTTATAAGGAAATAAGGTATTTTAGTTATCATTTTTCGTATTTTAATTCTAAAGATTTTTAGTTTTGGATATGAATTTATATTTTTGAAATTTAATACTAAGGCAAACTTAATAGAGGTTGCATATAGCAATAATTTGTTGCCGATTAACATAACGGATTTGATAAATATGGGTTTACGTTTTTAATCAATAGCGCTATTTCTTGGATCGTTTCGATTTAAATTCGTCAAACAGTTTTTATTTTAAAGTTCTTAGGGTAATTGAACAAGTGTTTGCAATATCTTTGGTAAATACAAACATAAAACCATAAAACTTGAAAAGGCGACTCCAAGTTTTATTAACCTAGATAATATCAAAGCTCTTTATTAATGTAACTGAAAATTCTATTTACTAAATTATTGCCGAAAAGCCGGGGAGAAAAGCGATACTCTTGTTTTCAAAGGATGAGGCTTCATTAAATAAACAATAAATAGAGTAAAACCATTTAAGTGAGTAACTGTTGTTAGTTATAAGTAACGCACTATAAATTATTTTATCTCTGGCGACAAATATGCAAATATAGTTTCCGCACTAGTTTGGCGCCAAAACCTAAATGTCAACCTAGCAGGCATAATGTCACAAACATCTGACTTTATGATTTTTTTTTTGATTTAAATTTCATGCTAATACCACCTTATGATTTTATATATTTAAGCAGTTTGTTAGGGTGTAACCTGTATGCCAATAAACTGAATACTTATAATCAATTTCAAGGAATAATATATATTTAATAACAGGTTATCCAGATTTAGAAAAAGAGTTGTTTAAACGTAATAAATTGGAAAATTCAACAAACACTTTTAAAGAATTAGCCCTTTTCATCTGAATTATGGTTTTGGACCTACCTATAAATTATACGTGAATGTGACTTTAAATATATTAGGAGATATAGGCTACAAGAGGTTAATTTTTATATGATTAATATTTTCCATGTTGAATAGTTTTTATTACAATCTATCTTAAATACTTATGGCAAAGGTATGATGATAGAATTCTTTGTTATTGCGTAAAAAATAAAAATCAACTAACACACTTGTTGTAACATTATTTAGAGTAAACGTTTACCTACTTAGAAAAAGTGGGAGGGGAAGGGAATGTGAGGAAGAGGTGATCCCCCGGCCGCCTTATTCACTGGACGAAATGTGGAACAACAAATACTTTTACTTCACGCCGACTTTTTATAGTTCGAGCCGGCCCATTCAGTAGCTGTGGGAGTTATGTAATATACTGAGAGACATGATCGTATAACTACATTCTTGGGCGAGCATTTAAAGAATATTATCTAGTACTTTATATTTGCACCTAGGTTTCTAAATATGAATTCTGGGTTAATTCTTCATTTACGTACGGAATTATTGTGTAACTTGCGTTTTAAAGGAAATGTTTTTAAAAGCGCTTCACTGTTTGAGAATAATCATAGAATGTTAAAAATAATCACACCATGTTATGTACGAGTATTTTATTAAAATAAGTTTTTAGTTATCATATTAATACATACATATTTGACAAGCACACAATTGATTGTTACAAATAAAATTTAAAGTTTTATATAGTTTCACATTATGAAGTAATTTTTATCTGGCCAAACATTAATTGAACATTTAAAAGCTTAAACACATTTATTACAACTTCTAGTTCTATCGATAAAATCGAATCTAGTAATCGCATGTATACAAATCTA
This sequence comes from Eurytides lysithous rurik, assembly GCA_018247575.1. Taxonomy (NCBI): domain Eukaryota; kingdom Metazoa; phylum Arthropoda; class Insecta; order Lepidoptera; family Papilionidae; genus Eurytides; species Eurytides lysithous. The sequence goes on from DWHO01001377.1 coordinate 8,779, forward strand.
ATTTTGAACGAACAAGTAATTTCATGTATAGCGATTTGAAAAAAAAGACACAAACAGAAAAACTGAACAAATTCAGCCATGTACAAAAAAATACAGATTGTGATTTGAACAAGGAGTTTTCTTGCCATATAAATGAATACACGTGGGTCTTGATTTCACACACATTTTAACGTGGTTTAATAAACTTGTATTTTAAAATTGAACACACTTCACGATTTGAAAATGGAACATCGTTAGAACAGACTAATTAGTCGGTGGGGCAAACGCCGATGTGCGTGTTACGGCCGGCAGCCGTCAGCGGTATTTGCACTTTGGTCTCTCTAATGACGATTTTTCTTATGCAGCCCGTGAAACCGCGGCGTGAGCGGACACCGGGAACCCTAGAAATGGGGCGCTCATGACCACCGATGTACAGCGCGGAGCGGGTGTCCGTGGACCCGGACTGGCCCAGTCCCGGATCAGAGAAGTGGCCGTCGACCCCAACAGATACTACGTGTCGAGATTTCACAGCTGTCGAGAAAAATTTAACGAGTTATCACAAGTTGTTTTGTCGTAACATAATAAATATCACATAGCACAATGAATACAAAGCCGTGTTAAGTCAGGGTCTGGGCGCTCACGTTTAATTCAATATACTCGAGCAACCTGTTTTTAAACCCCGGTGCAGGCATCAGTGAATTAATTAATATATAATTAAGAATTTTAAGTGCTGATTTAACACGTGCTCAACGGCAAAGGAAAACAACGTGAAGAGTAGGCGTAGTCATAGCATATATAAGAAACAATAAAAAATAATTCCCGCAACGCTCACAAACGCACATTTAAAAATAAATTATTCGGGAATTTTACTCCTTAGTAGGGCAAGCCGGTCTTTTGGGTTTGTATGGCAGTACCGCCACTGAGTGGGACATATATAGACTGTAGCTTTTTTATTTTTATTATAAACAATATAATAAATATTGTTCAATCTTCTCAGTAGTGCTATTAAATAAAGTTTAAATTCAAATCGACTTTTATTAAGTCCTAATTAAATAGTGTACTAAGCTAATAAATTAAAACACAGTCCTCGTATTGTTTAATCCTCTCTTTTAAATATTTTTATTGGCCTCGAGTGTCACAATAAGTGATAATTCATAAAGGTGAAAGACCAGGACGTACGTTGCTTGTTTGATATTTTTGATGAAAGGGAAAGGAACGTACGTATTTGGCGTTAGAATCTGACGTTCCTTATTCTAACGAGTCTTAATTTAGGAAGATCCCTAATACACTGTTCAATGATACAGATGTATTAGTGAATAATTTAAGAAAATCAAAATGACCACGAATGCCATTCCTCTTACTTAGTTTCAAAAGTCGAATGTTAATAAATTACCGTGAATCCTGTGCCAATTTCCATCACATAGCGAGAACTTGTTGCCCAGCTTGTAGCTGGCGTGGAACTGACCCTTTCCGTTCTCAACGTTTGCCACTACTTCGTTCTCCAGCAGTTCAAGGATCAGGAAATCCCTCCTGCCGTGCACGCTCAGCAAAAGACCCGTGGAGTTGCGCGGCTTCACCTCCATAGAAATGGAAATCTCAAAGCCAACCTTAAACTTTTCCTGGAGCTAAAAAAAAAATAGTCTTAATGGTTATGTTTATTCAATTAATATTTACGTTAAAGTCAATTTTTCAGAATGCACTTAAAAATGAATATTTATATTATTTTAGGCTGCTTTAGTCTCAAAAGTCGAAAACGGAATTAATGCTTGAGCAGTAAAAATGCTAAATGTAGTAGGAAGTTATGTATTACATTTCTTTACATAGAATTAGGTAACTTAAATACTTTATATTAAGAAAAAATATGTACTCAATAACATACCTTCAGATAATTACTTTGGGCATTAGTTGAAGGGCCAAAATACACGCCATCCTCAATGTTGTCAGTGCATCGTAAAGAATTTACTCGATAAAGAACGTCAGTAACATACTGACCGTTCATCATCAAGCCTTTCAGGCAGCCCTTGAACGGCTGATAGAAATCCTGTTGAATTATTAATTTAATTGAATTTTAGAGATCGTAATGGCGATATACACGAAGTATTTTTTATTAACTTAAATGGATTATTAGCTCTTGAGTTATCTAGAGTAGTTTTTGGCGTTTCATCATCTCAGTATCATCTAGTGTCAATAATCAATGATATAATAGAAAATTACCATTAAATTCTGTCCCACGGTGGAGGAGACATTTCCCAGGCCGCCGTAATAGAACGGCGGTGTGAGGATGGCTGGTGAGATGCAAGTGACACTGGCCTCCCCAACCCGCTCGGAGTCTACCGTCAGTTTCCCGTGACCCCCATTCCTGACGAGCGTCACCGTGTGCCACTCGGTACCATTATACATTTGCGTAGATTGCACGAACGCGGTCTCCCCGCCGCAGTTGAATGTAAAGTGGAGCTAAAGTGATAATTCGGTATTAGAGAAGAACATTTAAAAAGAATTGTTCACTGCATTATTAAATAAATATGTTGATTCTATTTTCGAGTTACCAGAATTTTATAGTTAAAAACTGAGTTGAATTACAATAATCACTTCGTGGCGCTATATTATTCAAATCATTGTTATCTTTGTCTACTTCTAGATGTATAAGGGGTGTAATATTATTTTTAAAATATTTATACCTGAGCGTCCTTCATATAAAGAGCGAGGAATTGGCCAGGTGCCTTGTCAGCTTCTGCGTAGAAAATGAGGCCGCCGTGTTGGTCAAAGGTTCGGAAGGTGATAGTGAAATCGAACCCTTCGAGCTGCCTTCCAGGTAGCTTGGAGTATTCTATTCGGCTGTCATTTCGTGTGCCTAAAAAGATTCGATTACATATCTTCAATTATAATTGTCTTTGTACAAAGATAAAAAAACGCATACGTGTGGAAGTTTATTATTAATTAAGAATAACTACAGTTACTTTGCTTGTGCAATTTAGAAATAAAGAGAGAGCAAAAATACAGGTTCAAATATATTTCTATAGTTATTTAATATCCTAACGTTGTTGAATTATTATTTTTATACTTACAATTACTATTTCCCAATTTTATTTTTTTGGATAAAACAATATGGAAAATAGGTGTTTGACATTAAGATGGATCAAATCTATATACTTTATTCTAACGAATATATAATGTAAATTTTTAATATCTTAATTTTTAAGGCATTCTTTACGCCACTCATCAATTTTTAAATAATTTTTGGTGACATACGAACCGAATCTGTAGCCTTCGGATGGATCACCGATTCCGTACTGCGGGTCATAGGCGAGTGCACACCCAGATTCTGGTTGTGGTGGAGGTTGGTGTATTGATCTGGGTGGTTGAGTGGTAGTAGTCAAAGGTGTCCTTGTAGTCGTCGGAAGTTCCGTCGGGGGCGCAGTGAAGATTTCGTTTTCTTCAACGCTTACTGTCGTTAAAATAAACAAAAGTTTGAGGGGAGAGGCGGAAGTTGTAAATGAAAAGCAGTTTTGTAATATAGTTCCTTTGAAGATTTCGGTTCCTTAATTTTGTTTTTACCGTATTTATTACTAGTTTTTACCTTTTTCTGGCACCACATCCGGAGCAGGTGTAGCTACAGTCGGTAAAGGCGGTAATGGCGTTGGCGTTGGTAACACATCTGGCGGCGTGGGGGCTGGCCACGATGCTTGGTCTGTAATTAGAATAGCAAATGACGAAGATGTTTAACAATGTGCCCTTATCTGATAAGATTAAAAAAATATGAGGGAGTACAAAACTAACTTTCATTGAATGTTGTGTTAATTACCTGGAGGTACTCCGCCTGTTGTGGTAGTTGTGCCACACCTGCCGAAGGTGACACTGTTGTTGCTGAACGGCTCTAAAAGATTCAGCACCCTGCCGTTCAGAGTGGCGTCAGCTATGCAGCCTTTGAATGGTTCTTTAGAACCAACTTTGCCACCGACAACATAGCTCGGTTGCACTCCACCCACGAACAGAACCCCATCGAGTATATGGAGCGGTGCCGGCGCTGTGTCCGTGCTGTGTAAAATTAATAAGGTTTTGTTAAATATTTTTTTAAACATAATTTTTTGTGTTTTTGGGTTTCAAACCGAAAATGTGTGCCTCTCGTATTACTTCACTCGTCGGTCGATTACGCGAGAATGATCTTTTCAACTTCTCGCCAGTATTGTATGTGGTCAACGTGTACTGCTCTCTTGGATGATGGAGTTGTCCCTTTGCCGTGATTCAAAATGTTTACTATACCTGAAATGGTCAAAATCGTCGACAACGAGCCGCAGCGCTTGGTTGTTGTGTGTCACAGTCACAACGTGCCATTGTGAGTCGTTGTATGTGCTGAGACCGGTGTCGAGCTGTTCTCGTTGGCTCATCAAAACGAGCTTGCCTAAAACAATGACCATAGTTACCCAACTTGTGACAAATTGACTTTATTCTTCTTTCTTCCCTATGAACACTGATATTTCTTCTCAAATCTCATAACTTTATTTCAATTACAATACAAAATATGTAGTAGCGACTGACACAAGGAGAAACTGTTAATTTTTTTAAACATTATTTAAAAAAAAAAGGATTATCTTTACCATTTATTAAGGATAGAGATACACTGTCGGACATTGTCGTGGTTTGGGTTCGGCTGAGGTAAACGAATATTAGGCCATCCGGTTTTGACGTTTTAAATTTCAGTGTCAATTGCATATTCTCCGTTGTTATATTTACATAACGCAGGAAGCTTTCTTCACCCGAAAGGGACACCAGTGATGCAAACTAAAAAAAAAAATAATGTATAAAATAATTTACAAAAAACATTAAACATCAAACAGCATTAAACATTCTTATGAAAATAGTTACTTCATTATTTAAATGTGTTATTTTACCTGACAACCATAAGCAACTCCAACGGACTCAATATTTTCACTTAGGTCGATATTCACTCCGTCGATACTTATCTGTCGGATGCATCCGTCGAACCCTTTACTGGTAACTTGTATTATCCCTTTGTTGTTACCACCAAAGTTCATCGTCTCCAAGTCAGGGATTTCCTTTATGTCTGATGTTGACACCGTTTTAAGAACTTCCCCGTCAACTTTTAGTGAGCAAGTGGTCAAATATCTTCCTGCGTCTAGTCTATGCCATTTGCCGTCGTTATAAGTCTTAGTGGTGCCGATTATGACAAGGTCATCAGTGTTTCCGAGAGCTACCTGAAGTATTCAAAAAAAGCTTGAAAATATAACATTTTTTTATTGCTAATTTGCTTACCTGAACTCTTTTCTCTATCTGTTGGATATGACTGAGACATATGCAATAAACAACATGTACTCTCAAAATAAAAAAAGCTTTAAACCTGGAGATATATGCGTCCATCCTGCATTTGCAGTGAGAAGAAGTGGGTTCCATCACCGACAAGATATATAAGACCGTCTGGAGCATATGTTCTAAAGAAAAGCAGAACATGATTTTTCTGGGGCACTAAGTACCCTCTGCCAGGCATGGTTACGTGTGAGCGCTCGTTAAATCGATACTCTCTTGGTCCACTCAAAGATGTTATCAGCTTATCCCTGAAGGAAAATATTGTTTTAACAACAGATAATAAATAGCCTTGAATCTTTTGACAATAATATATGGCCACATAAGAACTACCTTTGCCTTGCTCCCTTAAGATTAGCAGCGGTCTTAAAGTTCCACAAGCCTACGGGCGTATCGCCTATCATTAGTTCCTCTATTTGTCCCTCGAAAGCAGGGAAACTAACGCCCTGTAGTTTTGCATCTGATGGTACCCCTCCGACATAAAGTTTTGATTTTTGCCTGTCTAAATTAAATATGGTGTGCTGTCCTGGTAGGGTAGAATCTTTGGAGTGTATAAGGTCGGTACCGTTGTCTAGGCTTTCACGGATTGACAGTTTAACGTTCCGCCCAACTCTGTGGAAAAATATTTTGTGTCAATTCTTATAAAATTATAAAAAGTAAATAATCTATTATAAAACACATCATTTATTCTTCAGCAATGTTATTTTTAACCTTCTGTCAATTAACTTTTGGATAGTAATTTATTTCTATGATCTAGATGTTATAATGAGATTTTCAGTAGTTACTATTCGTTATGAATTTAATTATAATTTTTACCTGTCAACGATGACTTGATACCATCTACTATCCGCAACGAATTTTTCACTTCCAATTCTCTTTGGTTCTTGTCCAGATTCTGCACTGTCACCAATATCCATAACAAGATAGGGATAACCATTTTGGATGCCAACAACCATATAGTCATCCTGAAAGAAAAATTTTATAATGTAACATCCTGAGGCCCAAAATCAATTTTTTTTACACTGAATAGAAAGTTTAAATACTTACAGACTTTGTTCGTCGGAGCATTGTTCCTTTTGGATTTCCTAAGTACAATATGAACCCATTCTTTTCTTTTGTGCGGAAGTAGGCGGAAACATGCGTCGAGGTGGACATTTCGTCAACAGTATCAGGTAATCTTGGTTGGAGGGTAGACCAGCGATCGAATGTGACCCCAACTTGTACCCGATTAGCTACTGTACGAGCCTGAAGAAATATAAAAATTTCAATGGTTACCATATACTTTAAATTTAAATCTTCATAACGATTTTACCCATTTTAAAAATTATACAAGAAAACGAATGATAAGCGTTTTTATATTTTCATTGTTTTACCTGTTCAACAAGTTCCCTTAATTTTTGTAATTTTTCATCTGCCTCTTTGCGTCGTTGTTCTAGGCTCTCCTGTTTCATTTTAACGACACGGTACTGTGACGATATCTTGGGATCCATTTCCCCGATGTTGTTTACTGTAAGTTGATCAAATCAAATCAAAATATTTTTATTCAAATAGGCCTTTACAAGCACTTATGAATCGTCAATTTTACATCTCAGTT
>DWHO01001378.1:0-15667 GCA_018247575.1 Eurytides lysithous rurik
ATGTCTCTAGTGTTTATTATCTATGGGCTTCTGTTACATCAGTGAATTGCTCAGTCAGTACCCTTTGTCTGGAAAAAAAGAGGTGAGGAGTCCAATTAAGTGATTCTACTAATTTACTGTGTGTGTTATTTGACTTGATTTATCACACGACAAATTATTCATCGGTTTGTCTTCATGCTCTCATAGTGAATTATTCATAAGCCTAATTGACTGCATTAAATTATGAATTATTCGTAGGCTTAATTGACGGTATTTAATTATGAATATCGTTACTTATTTTTTATATCGTTTCGGTACAAAGATACAAAACGGAAGTAAATCAGTAATGGCCTAGTAGGTGCAAATTATTATTGCGTATTTATTGTTTGATGCGAAATATGATAGATATAACTGTTTAATATGTTAGGAATGTTAAATTCGCAAATTGTAAAGCGAATTTCATGACTTCCTAAAATCGACTAAAAACATTAAAGAAATCAATTAAGAAAATCCTTATATTATAGTAATTTTTAAATTGTTGGCCTTCTTCCGAAAGACGATCCCTTAGGGCTAATTGTAGCTAGTACTGATTTTAGTAGCTTAAACACAATATTTTTACTGAAAAAAGTTACCTTTTTTATGGTGTAGTCGAGCAAATGAGCAAGCGGCTACCTGGGAAGCAATAACCGCTGCCCATTGAGATTTGCAACGTCGTGCAAATATGTTACCTTCCTTAAAGTTCGGAATTTTTAAAAGGGAAAGGAGAAGAGGGTAAGAACAGGAAGTGGGACGCTGGAAAAGGAAGGAGAAGGGAGAGAGGTGGGCCACCGACTACTTTACTCACCTGACGAAACGCGCAGGGACAAATACGTCTACTTTACGTCGATTTTATGTAAGGTCGTGGTACTTATCTGGGACAAGCCGGCCCATTCAGCCAAGTAAGCAGCGAAAGCTGCCGTGTGCTCCACCACCGTAAAAACCTGTTCGCTTATTATTATTCTTCACGACCTTGTAACTAAGTTGTGATGTGTAGTCAGATTGATCCAAGTGCACTTTAATAACTGTTAGATACTCGAGTAACGAAAATACAATAATACACGGATACTCGAGCAATGAATTCAAGAACTTACGAAGTCGCAAAACCTATTTGAAATTATTTTCTCATCTACAATTACTGAAGAACAGTAAAACTTATAATTATAGGTAGGTTTAGGTGACTTTCTGCACTTATAACTAAATTAACTATTTCGCAGAAGTGCGTGAACAGCTGCTGATGTTCTACTGGATTAATAGACCAATGCAATTGCAATTTACCAGCGTAAAATAAACGTATACTCTTATGTCTCTGTGATCTGATTGTGATTATCAATGCACTATCTGATTTATTAACAGATGAATAGTTTGATCAATCGCAGGCTCTTTTATAAGTAACTCGCATCACTTATTCCTTCATTAAGTAGGTATAAAGAAGATTGCAGAAACATTTTATATTAAGACTCTCTGCTCATAAAGTTTTTACTAATGCTCAAACGGTAACACCATGCTTTCGTAATATCCGACATCATTAACTGTAAATCTCGGCGCGTACAGAGCGTCTCGCCTCGTCTCAGCCGAGCCGCGGTGAAAGTGGCATTGAATTTCGCTTCAAACTCCACCAATGTTACATCGTCTCGGGGTCATAGAACAGGTTCCGTTGCAATTATTTACGTTTCTTTCAGTGGAAGTAAAAGTTCGAGAGGGCCTATTTTAGCTTACACGCTGGGCCGTGTTTCGTGTGTCAAGTTTGTTTTGAGGCTTTCTTTATTGGGGTTTCGTCGAATTCGACCTTAGCACTGTTTGTTTTGTTCGCGAATCGTTTTCGTTTCTCATGTCGTCGAACCGTTTTAAAGAGAAAGTACGAATTAGAAGCCGGTTAAGTTAGAAAAACTATTGTTTGTTTGCCACCGTTTCATCTCATTAATAACGTATATAACTAAGTGTAAGTACTTCAAATAATAGTTTTCGTACTAGACGTATTATACGTTTCGTACGTTGAAAAAATCCCTTTTCTAGCGGTAACTTCCATTGTCAGTATTTTAATATTGTCCTTTACAGTCTAGAGAAAATATACATATAAATATCAACGGAAAGCGACATTCGGGTCATATGGCGGCATATCAATTTTCGACGCGATCGTGTTCGTGCAAAATGGAAGCGAAATTTAATGACCGTCTCGTTGAAAAAAAGCTGACGATCTTGGTAATGTTTCACCGCGGTTTCTGAACCTCGTCCATCGGTCTAATATACTGATACAAATTGTATCCTCAGTACTGTAAATTTTAAAGTTATATGGTTATTTTTAAATAAGTTTTAGATCGTCCTTTTAGTTTAAAAAAAAATAGCATAGTTTCAGTTTGTGGTACAGAGAGTTAGTTAGGCTAGTTCGAATAATAAATTACATAAAGTTCTTAAACGATAAAAAAAAACGGTTTTAAAGATTTTTTATAAAATGTACTAACTGATTTCATATAAATCCTACTTAGTTTTAAGCACACGTTCGCAATACAAAGTGCAATCAGAATGAAATGAATTCTGAGGAAACCTTAACCTTCTGAAGAAGCCTTGCGGTATACCGTTTACAACAAAAATACCCATAATAAGGGAGAACTCAAAAATTTACACAACAAAAATTTATACAAATCACTCGTCAAATCTCGCTAAAATTTATAGGAGGCTTTCGAATATAATAAGAATAATCAAAATCGGTACACCCAATGAAAAGTTATTAGGTAACACATAAAAAATACAGTCGAATATATTAAAGAAAAATAAAAAAATACATAAAAGAACCTTCTTTTTGAAGTCGGTTAAAAATGAAAATCGGGCTAGGCTGCATACAGAATCCATTAAAAACTAATGCGACATAGAATCAAAAAAATTCTACTTCTACCCAGACACGTAGCGTGATGTGCTTAAATAGATTAAATGGCAGCCGATCCACTTACAATTTGGCAATACATCTGCTACTGACGTCATGTTGTGATTACCAACGGTAAGGTGTTCGTCGGTTGCTACCGACTGCTGTGATCAACCTGATGAACAAATCTTTCAAGACTATAAAAATTACGTGATGATAATAATTTCTATTTACCTGCACACATGATAAGAGTTGTATAGTCTTGCTCTGTTCAAGAATGTCTAGGTTTTGATACACAGGATGGGGCACAATAAAAATTAAAAATAAAATCGATAGTAACCGGAGTTATTTAACAAAATTTATATTAACTAAAAGTTAACATTAACTTTTAAATAACCTTAAATTTGATAAAGTAAGAAAGGCATGAATTTTGACAAAATGTTTAATATCATACTAGGATTTAATACTTAAGCTATATATATCTATAGATCAGTACAGCATCCTAAGAAAATAGTGTAATAATAAAGGACACTACAATTCCATTAATTTCAAAAATACTTTTCGTTATAGCATTCTTATAACGTATTTATAAACGACTTACGTATACATCAATGAACATAAAAACAATGCAGCGGAACATTACTTTCTATTCAAGACGTCAGTAATAGCCGTCAACGGCATCTGCTATATACCTATAGAATGGACACAATTTTTATTCTCAAACTTTCTCAAAGCATTTATCCACTGCGCATTGGTATTCGTAAATGTTTTTCACACCTGTCAAAAGAGTGGTTAATCCGCATAAAAATCTTTTATCTCTTTCGATACATGCTTTTAGCATTTTATTTAAACTTTATAACATTTTATCACGATAAATTTTTCATTTTAACAATTTAGCATACACCGTAATAAGAAGGTCGGTTTATGACATTTTTATAATTGCTTACCACAATTTACAACAATATTGCGATTGATTTGCATTTACAGACTATGAAGACAATTGCGGTGTCAAAACTTTTAGCCTACCGTCTTGGTAGAAGACTATGCATGTATTTATATAGATAGTATAGAAATTATTTATTTGGGAAATTTATTCGTTCTAAACATTTCAGATGTGTACAGTTTATTCATTATATTACATGAACAATATAATCTAACACAGCTTCTGTAAAGGTACATCACTGTTCGCTAAAACAAAAAACCACTTGATTATTTTATTTGTAAGAAAATTATTGCGCTAACGATGGCAATTAAAATATTAATATGATCAAATATTTAAATATTTTGAAGTGACAACATTTTTAAAACGTGTTGTTAAGCCGTTATGTCTAAAAAGTTGTAATTTGTTTATTTTATTATATTTAATAAATATATATAATATTAAGTTAGACGGCGAAGTGGCTGAGCATTTAACTCAGGTGTTGAAGATCTTACCGAAGCGAAACCAGTATTTGTACGACTTAAATATTCCTATTTCCAAAAGATCGGTGTTAGATAATGATTTTTAAATTATAAACATAACGTCGAAATTAAGAACATCGATAAAATAATGGTTTCAGAAACATATGGATTGCACGGTTGGTGTATCAGATTAAGTTCAACTTCTATTGCGTGTTTTACTATCTTCTAACACAGGATCAAAATTTGTGTGATTATAATTGTTTTTCCGATTCTGAGTGTAACGATTATCCAAAATTTTATACCCGGAAAACCTCTGCGGCATTAGAATGTTAATATCTAGTCAATTCTTAAGGAAATCGTAAGGAAGTATTTTTTAACAAATAAGGAGTATTTTCACATTTCATATCGTGAATAAAGATATGAGTTTGAAAGGTGTTACTGAGGAGATGACGGCTGATAGAGGAGTATGGAAGAAAAATACATGTTGTGCCGACCCCACCTAGTGGGATAAGGCCAGGAGAAAGAAGAAGGAATATTTTCATAAAACTATTTTAATATGAAAGTCACTTACGCGCTTTTGTTATTTCTTTAGTGACCTATGTGTGATACTACAGGTAAGAACTGTAAGGTAAGGTAATTTAGAAAAATATATAGTATGTTTTTCGTATGCAGTGTGACATGTGTGTATGTCTGGGTAAAGATTTTTTTTAATTACTTAACATTCTTCAGCAAATCAGCATATTTCTTACTCCTATAAAAATACAAAATGCAGGGTCATTTATCTACAAAGTTTCGTTTCACCCTAACGCTGTTTGACATACGTACATGTGCGGTAGAAAGCCAGAATGTTCTTTGACCAGTACAAATATATCAATGGGCTAAGTAAACGGTCTTGCATTTCAAAACAATATTTGTTTCTCAAAGAGCGATCGCACGTTCTAGACACTGAAGCAACTTAACAAGTTTCACTTAGCAATTCTAAAACGATTAAGGCTCTTCGCATTTCTCAAATATTTCGTTATATGTCTATATAAAACAAGAACACAGTATATTTTGGGCAGCCGTGTAAAAATCGGCATTAAGCTTGATTCCTTTTTTCTTATGGAGTAGGCGGGCAAACGAGCAAACGGATCACCAGATGGAAAGCAATTGCCACTGCCCATGGACATTTGCAATGTCGAACGTTTTGCAAATGTGTTGCTGGTCTAAGGGAATGGAAATAAAGGGTAGGGGAGGCAAGAAAGGAACCACTGGCTGCCAAACTCACCGCACGAAACGTACACGCAGATTATCTGTGAGGTCATGGTACTTATACGGACAGAGCCGGCCCATTCAGCTGGCTTTTCCTCCGTAGATTTTGTTCTTGTGTATATGTTAAAATGAATGAATACATATAATGTTGATACTTTTGCTCCCTTTCACAGTTGAAGACTACCCTTTATAAGGATGACATCATTTCAAGGCAGTAACATGCAGACTAAGAATGTGAATGACAATTCGCAGTACCGCAAAAGGAGGGACTATGAGTAAGTGTTCTTTGCGAATGTTTTAATGGTAGGATTTGGCAAAGGTAATGTTGGTTAATTTGTTCCTATGTGGTCATTATTGTGAGACTCTAGTTTTGCAACATTTGTCACTCATTAATCCGCGAAAGTTAAGCTAAGCAATAAAAATAAAATACTTCAACCTCGCCCCTTAAAAAAGTCTTGTCTACAGCCACACTTTATAAGTTGAACACTTCACAATTTGAATAAATAATATTTATGTCATGAATGGTGCGTATATTTGTACACTAGACTTGCCCGCGGTTTTGCTATTGTGTCTTGTCTTTGAACGTCACTATACCTCACATACTTTAACTATACATCTACGCTATTGTCTGTTCCCTATTAAGAAGGAAGAGCCAACAAAATAATAAATCCACTTTGTAATTATAACACCAGAGAGAGAGAGAGAGAGATGAGTAATATAAAGACGTCTAATGTAAAATTTTACTAATTACGGTGTTGAGTTCATGACGAAGTTCATATCGTTTAAAGGAGTTTCCAATTTAAACTTAAATAAGTTCTTCTTTTGTAAGTTAAATCTTTAGCCATCCGTAAGGAAATATCTCTTACTATTTCCTTTAAATGTTTGTTATAATGAAAACTCATCAAACTGAGCTTATTTAAACATAGAATTTATTTTGAATGTAATCGGATGCTGGGCTACTACTCTGTGGTAGAAATAGGTCTGCAAAGTAAAATTTATTTGGTGAAAAACATCAAAAATTCTAACTTCGAATCAAAACAAATCAAAGCATATTCATTCAAAAAAACCTTTTCGAGCACTTTTGAATAGTAATTTTTACATGTCAGTTCGTGAAGAAACTACCACCGAGTCGGAATACAGTTCTGTCGAGAAGAGCCGGCTAGAAACACAACAGTTGCTCTTTTAAAATACCGATACAATAAGCTAAGCTAACGAGTCAATCAACTAAATTCCACGAATTTTGATCTACCAGACACTACTTAAAATACTATTCACTTTTTAGATTTAAAATGCTTAAGTGGTAGCTTCAGGGTGTCTTGTGGATTTTTTTTATATTTGCGAATACACAGAAGGATTTTTCATCTTTTGGAGACGAAATCTAGGTGTTATAAGCTTTATTTTTACTATTTACTGCGTGTTTGTCATGTTGTATATAAGTTTTATTACAGAAAAAAAACTATTAAAAAAGTGTGCTGGCCCTACTAAAAGATAGATAACTCTGATCTGTCAAAATTGATTACGAATTAGCCCATTCCGAATAGAGTGGATGAATTTTTAAATTGGATCACCATATGTATTTGGAAGATAGTGAGTAGATGAGCAAATCGCGAGTCTGATGGTAAGTGACATGCATTACTATGACAACATAGGGTTACAAAGCCCTGCTCGTCACTCCGCTGCGATTATCACCTAGAGATTTGATATGATGCACTTCGAACCGTAAAACAGTAGTGCGGCATTCCGCCTTAAACATCGCTGCTTGCCGGAAAAATAACTAGCAATGCCGTGGTTTCAACCTAGACGGACTCTGCAAAAGAGTTCTTCCGCTCGCCCAATCGATTGACTAATATGGTAATACAGCCCTTAAATTGAACGCGTATTACTTTAATTACGATTTTTATGTTACTGATGCTCATGACCAAGTTGGTAATACATAACTTGTGAAATAGTTTTGGCAAATAGATATACAGACGCGACAATGTTAATAATCGTGCGGTATTACTAAGTACTTGTTTATTTTCAGATGGCAAATAGTATGGAGAAACGTCTTAGCTTTCGTTTATTTACACGTGGCCTCGCTTTACGGCGTTTACCTCATATTGTCCTTCAAGTTGAAAATATGGACGCTACTATTCGGTGAGTGAGACAGTCTATAATGTAACTATATTTGCATTTGTTGCGAAAAATTAGGAATTGACGTTATCGGCTCGGTGCGTTATCACGCAAAGCAATTATCACCTTCGGTGAGGAAAATTTTTACGATATGCAAGTTCTCAAGCAGTGAGACAAATTTGGGTTTGGAAACGGATATAGAATTTGAATTCGTACAAAACCATCAAACTGATATACGGCATAGTTGTATAGATATGTGTGATATATACGCAGATGATTTTACAAGTTATCCATTGTATAGTCACCCTTTTTTACACAACCCGCACGGAAACTATCAATGTCTTCTATTTTTAATGACTATTTGTGGATTATACAAATTTCCGTCCCGCGAGGGAATCGAACAATTAACACAACGCGTGATAGCAGTTTATCATATGTGCTCGTAACAACTCAACTGACTTCATGCTGGGTCTGTCACCAAGAGAGGGTAATTCTCTATACCCAGTTATTTTATTGGAATCTTTGCCCTTAACGGCGGATTACAGTATAGATGCATATACCACTCTGCGATAGACTAACAGGTAATGTTGTGGTACCCCACTAATAACAGGAGAAATACAGAATCTAGTTGCACTTCGATTGTTGCCTAGAATTTATATTTGAAAACTTTACCAAGTCGACAACATTTCATAATAGTTATTTCACATAAACTCAAACAAAATAGTGTTTGTACTAAACTTCGTTCAATCAAACGTTAGGTCAATTGTGTCGCTTAACAGGACATCATTCTCTGTGTTCATAACCTCCGCTTTTCGCCTTGACCGATGGCTTTTGATGATTTAATTTAAGATGTTATATATCTGTGAGTAGGAATCACGCTGGCAACCAAAGTAGTAAAAGCAAACACAGTAGTAAATACCTACTAGTACCTCAACATTTGCCTTCTCTTTGTACGCAATAATCTCGCCGATGTGTCATTGGTGAAACAACAGAAACTTCAACAGCTCAAAAATCCTATCGCTTATACTCGGCGACGTGAAACCACGAGAAATAAAGTTTCAAAACGATAGGTGTGTTTATCTATCCACATTTCATAAAAGTCATTAAAAAATGAAACTTCCTTTTGGTCTGAGCTGAGAGTGACAATACAAAGACAAACTTGAGATTGAAATGTAATAATATCCCAAATATCCTATTGAAATATTATAAAACATCCTAACTACTAAATGAAAATGCACGAAATGTCCGCAAATTATCGTAAGGCAAATGAATGCTCGCCGATTTTCCTGTTGACAAAGTTATTAAAATTGAATATTTTTATTAAACTAATATAACACATTATTATTTCGTACACTACGTGTTTATTATTTGTATGGTTGGTTATTTTACAAGTAGCAGATATATAAACACATGGAATTATTATTACTTCTTAATCGTTATAATATTTTGAACAACAAAATTTAGTCCGACATTTTTAATAGGTTTAGCTTTGTATATCTTTCTGTATAAGAAAAGCGACCACATTAACATTATTACTTGATTAATGTAGATTTATTTATTTTGTTCAATTTTATTTAATTAATTTTATTGAATTTTATTCTTTAAAAGCCTGCCAACCAGTGGTCGTTACGGTTTGCCTTTACACACATCATGATAATATAACATTAAATAAAAACATCAAGATACGGGGTAATGTCAATCGTTTCGTTCAACCAATAATCCCATAAACACATTTATAATGTAGTTTCTTATTAAAAGGAACACGTTCTTGAAAAACATTGAGCCAAACAAAAGTGACATTGTTCGTTCCGTATTCGTATTGGCTAGGTATAAGTTGCATACGAACTTAATTTCTTTAAGAATTATCCGAATATTTATTCAGTGTGTCCAATTAAAAAAGAAGCTGCCAACTTGTTATTTTATTATTAAATTATTGTTAATTTATTCTCTTATTAAAAATATAGTTTTCCCCATTTTAAGATAGAAGTATCTAGGCGTTTTACATACAATAGTTTCACACGGGAAAACGACCAGATCCGGAATAATTATCTGTAGTTCATGCAAATACTTGCCCCGAGTAGGAATCGAACTCACGACTTGTGATTCTCTCTTATTAAAAAAAAAGAGCTTTCCCCCTTTTAAGATAGAAATATCTAGGCGTTTAACAAATGCCAATTGTTTCGTTTAACCAATAATCCCATATTTGTAATGTAGTATCTTATTAAAAGTATCACGTTCTTTGACGCCGAAGCCAATAGCTTAGCAACAAACCAAGTTCCCAGGCGTCCATTGTCTAATGTACTTAATTTTTTTTTTTACCAATTAACTTCGAGGATGATCTCGTAAATGAGACGACGAAACGATTTCGTGAACCTCGTATGATAAATAGGCTGAATTATTTTACTGTATCTAACATATATCTGGTCGCTGCCTCCGTGGCCTAGTGGTATAGGCCCGCGCTTTACAAAACGAAGGTCGTGGTTTCGAATCCCGCACAGGGCAATGACTTTGTGTCGTTATTTCTTAGTTGGATTAGGGCATTACGGGCTGATCACCCGATTGCCTGAAAAGTAAGATGATCCATGCGTCGGATGGGCAAAAAAGTCGGTCCCGGCTTCTTGTCGACGCCATATAGCGGTGGGGCGGCGGGGGGCAGCGGGCTAGAAGAAGTCGTTATTAAGAGGTCGGTTTAACGGTGACATTAAACCGACCTCTTAATAACGACTTCCTTATTAAGAGGCCTTCCTTTCCTCCTCTGCGCCTTATCTCTCTCCGGTCGTGACGGTTATCCGTCCCATCGGGCTATGAGAGGAAAAGGAGTGAGTGGACCTGTGTCTGCGCAAACGCTTGTGCACCATAATATATCCTGCGCAGTTGGCTGATCTCCTGTAGATCGGCCGCGGTGGCCGGATTCAGTCGGGAGGACTTTATTATTATTATATATGGTCGCTTATACTTGTCAATTTGTTTCATTTCAGCTGGCGTTTTCTCAGCACTCGCAGCTATGGGTGTGACGGCCGGCGCTCACAGACTGTGGGCTCACAGAGCATACAAAGCGAGATGGCCTCTCAGACTCTTCCTTGCGCTCATGCAAACCATGGCCTTCCAAAACCACATATACGAATGGGTGCGCGATCATAGGTATTTAAGATTTGTTTCCATTTCCACTGTACTAATTTTGACATTTACGACTGGTTTTAAATATTGACAGAATGTTATGGAACTAGTATTTCCAAATGACAAAACCATCAATAATTAATAGCTTATAATTGTCGTGATATAAGCACTCTTATACTAATATATTTGTATCTTTTTTGAACGATATTTTTTGTTCTACCGATAGTTTACCACTTGATATAAAACGATAGAAAATTCGTATTGAGCTGTATGTTCACCGTACCATACCTTATAGTGATCCAATAATTCGTTAAGAGCTATGGTATTCGTCTAAGACATAGTTTATGATCTTGACATAAATGCGAAAATGAAATAAGATATAGTTATATCATTTGTTATTAAGTCTGAAACCGATTAACAATTACATTTAGAATATTGCTTTTACGTATAACTTATAAGTGTGACCCTTTTACGTAATTAATTGTTCGATTGTCGAGTGATAAATATAATACTAATCTAGCAATAAGACTTTTTCATTAGAAGTCATACAAATTATGTATTAGTAAATTGGAGGTTGATTGTGGTAGAAAAACATTATTGTAGATTAAGCATATTTGGAAGGAAACTTAAAACAATGTTGACTAATAATCGTTTTACCCCAGTGTGTTGGTGATTGACACTTGTTTCGCTGGTTCTCACGTTTTTGTCTTAACAACTATGTATAACTTGCAAACACAGGACCTTTTTAAATATATAGTTCCCATTGACTTTTGTATATTAATAAAAAACAGCTTTGTGAAAACCAAAGAAAAAAGTAAACGATGAAGTTTCATGTTTTTATTACCACTTCCGTTATCTATACAGTTTTAATTATTATGGTGGAGTGTAAAAAATTGTAGACATAAATAAATGCCGAATACAAATTCTGTTTTTGGGGTTCATGCAGTCGGTCTAGGGAATAACAAATTAAAATATTTCATATTGTAGTTATAAAACGTGTTTTAGACGATAATTTTAATACATTAAAGTTTTACGGAAATTGCGAAACAAAAGGTATAATTAATAAAATTTTACGAGGAAGTCTGTCGCTTATAATCTCTCTCATGGGTTTGTACTTTATTATTATACAAAAAGTATTTACGTTATACATACACTTCTAAAAGTGGAAGCTGTCTGTCTGTAAACGATATTAATTATTTCTTAACGCAATTATTTTACGAATGGACAAATAAATAAATTATTTGACGCTTCTGGTCTTACACTAGTACTATTGTAACAGTAATTGTATTATAATATAATATAATAGTAATTATAATAAAATTGCTAGTTTTAGTGTTAAAACACTCAACTAACTCGATAACAATGATAATAAAATGTAATTGTATTAAAAGTTGCTTTAAACTGTCTAGAAACCAAAATTCATGACAACATTTCAACAAGTTACTAAAAAAATTGTGTTTTAATAACTTGAAAAATCTTTTACATTCGCGTACCGTTTTGAATAAAATATATTACAATAATTTTTTTACGTTTTCGAGTTGAGGAAATAACTTGACATATTAATAATAATATTTATAAAAATAAATGTATATGTAAGTATAATAAATAAATAATATATTTATAAAAACTCATTTAGTCATAATAATTCATTAGTAAAAACGTACAAGGTGTACGCTTATGTCATGTTAAATCGACAGAAAAAAGTTTATAATAAATTCAATCCATTCAAATGTGCGTTGTTAAAATGTCAAATTAAGGAATCAATTAAAATTTCAAAAAAAATATCAGGCAACATTTAGTTTTTTCGGATTTATTTTAGTTAACAAACATTCGGATACTATTTCGGATTTTATATAATATTTTAATATCAGCTGATGCAGTAAAAGTTGAGCTGCCGCTTTCCTAATATCTGAACAACTTGTGAACCGATTAAGATAAAACAGGCAGAGATTTACCATCTACCGGACACTTTAAAATTACTATTTATGGTTATTATTCAAACCCTTACACTCATATACGAACTATTTGGGAACGCTTTTTTCTCATTTAAAATACTATTCTACCTTGAAAAATAGAGCTTCATCTACATTCAGATGTTTCACAGGTACTTGTATGTACGTACAAACTGAAATGTTGATCGAATGTATCTTCAAGGGCAGTAGTTTATCAAAAAATGTTCGATAAATATTGTCATAAAATAAATATTTAATAAATATTATCATTCAGGGTACACCACAAGTTCACAGAGACGGACGCCGACCCTCACAATGCACGCCGCGGCTTCTTCTTCTCCCACATTGGCTGGCTCATGGTCAGAAAGCACAAGGATGTGTTTGAAAAGGGTGCCTTGGTCGACATGTCCGATTTAGAGAAGGACCCAATAGTGATGTTCCAGAAAAAGTGAGTGCTAAAAATTAACATATATCGATATAGTCTCATTGTGGGTTTGCACTAGAAAACATCCAACAAAAGAGTTTTCAAGTATATCTCTTAAGACACACGAAATGAGTCTATGAAAGATATTTAACAAATCCTTGACAACTCATCGATACGTGCTGTCATGAACCGGTGATTTAAACACGTTTCTGTCATGTTTCGAAAGTGCAAGCCTTATCTTTAGCCATGGTAGTGGTAGTAAATAAATATTTTTAAAATTGTCTTTTAAATAAATCTCACTAATATCATAAATGAGCAAGCGATCGATATGAGTTATTTTTAAGGTTAAAAACATTCCTAAATCAAAATTCACACGGGAATAGCCGCGGGCAAACCAACCAAATTGAAAAACAAAATTTCCTCTTTTCCACAAATCGGTAATCAAACAGTCTTAAGAGCTAGAATTCGTTTGATGTCTGACCGAATATTTTCGAAGCCTACTAAAACGAGATGCAGTAAACTAATGTCAGATAAATATAAGCCGTTAGCAGGCATATTGTTTCTAGAAATCGTTATGGCGAGTCGTCGTCAAACGTGTGGAGCGAGTCAAAACGACGCAGCTCAAGTTTACTTTCCCTCTAAGTATTGACGTTTCATTTTGCTATCGTTACGAAAATAGACACTGTTTGGTTGGTTTATTAAGATTAGAATATTGCATTTAAAATTAATTTGAGCTCGAACGTTTACTATTGACTAAAAGAAATTGTTACCATCATTACACCTTTCTAAAGTATCCAGAAAATTAAAACGTCTATTACACTTATAACTATCTTTAACCGACTTGAGCAGAAGGTTCTCAATTCAATACCGATTCCATCGACGAGAATTCGTTCCATACCTATGTGTTAACGCTGGCAAAATCCGAGTCGATTTCGGTCACGTTCTCTCCAAACAAAAAAGAAATAACGCGAAGTTATGACTAAAATATTTTCAAAACTCAAGTTTGTAGTGTCTGATACACTTTGGACTTTGCATTGGATTTGATGGCCTCTGTCTTTCTGAGGGGCAATGCGATTGACGAGTGCATCTATCGGCGGCGGTTCACTGAACATTCCATACTTTTAAGGGTCAAGGATGAAGGTCCTCCTTGCAAAATTTTATCATGAAAATGTGTTCAAACTATTTTAAAACTTAACTATTTTGCAACATCGCTCGTATAACATTTCCATCGACCCATCAAGTGGATTAACAGAGTACATATTTAGTAATTATCATCTTCTATCTACATTTATCGATGCTATAATACAATTGTAGAAATGGTAAAAATATGTTTCTACCTCAATATTTACAGATTTCGATAGCTTATTAATTTGGGTTTATTTATAACAATAAATTTCATTAAATATACTATATCAAATATTTAAGTTTTCTCTTTAAAATAGCGATAAAGATATGGTCAGAAAAAAAAAAACACAATAAAATATTTACTAGACGAATAGTTACTCTTGCTGCGAAAAATTACTCATATTTAATATATTAAAATGTAATTTAATTAAATTTAATTTAATTACAAATAAACTTAATTTTTAGTTAATTGCGTAGATTTTATGTTTCCATTCAATTTCAAATTCTTAACGTGGTTTAAAATGATTTCAGAACGTACCTAGTTCTCATGCCGGTTTTGTGCTTTATCCTTCCGGCATGGATACCGGTGGCATTGTGGGACGAAAACCCGTGGTACTCCTGGTACGTGTCGACCATAGCCCGTTACACCTTGACCCTACACTTCACCTGGCTAGTGAACTCAGCAGCTCACATCTGGGGTAACAGGCCGTACGACAAGTAAGCATCCACTTTGTTAGCACGTTAGAGATTTGTGCGCTTTTTAACCAATTTCTTCAGTGCAGCAGGTGAGGCTGTTTTATTACGTATATGCGTACTTTGCAAGTGTGAAGAATATTATATTAGTAGTATTAAAATGGATATTTAAGTGTTAAAGTAGCTCAATGTGAATGTTTTGGTATCAACTTTAATATTCGTAAGAATACCTTTTGATTTAAAATTAAAATAATTATTATTTGGAATAAAATACTTAATAAACTTTGATAAAGTGGGAAATGTCTTAACTCTAAATCCGTTAAAATAGGTGTTTAATATCCGAAGCTAAGTTCTAAAAACAAACTGCGATCTTGTCGGCCAACTATTTTAATAATATTAAGTTGCTGGTTGAATTTACTAACACATAATGTATAATGAATGTTATATCGGCAAATGGGTATATAAATAAAACATTGTATTTCAGATACATAGGCGCCACTGATAATAAAACTGTCGCCCTATGCGCATTCGGTGAAGGATGGCATAACTACCATCACGTGTTTCCCTGGGACTACAAAGCCGCCGAGCTGGGGCATTACAGCACAAATTTGTCAACGGCATTGATTGATTTTGCGGCAAAATATGGTAAATAGATATTATTATATAGATTATATTTTTATTTATTTCTCACAGATTACACGAACATTCAGATGTTAT
>DWHO01001379.1:0-15664 GCA_018247575.1 Eurytides lysithous rurik
TACATATAGATATACTATTTTAGACATACTATTATATAGATATACTATTTTCGGAGTGGCTACACTTTTGTATTAATAACAGTGGTCCTTCGATCCGGCAAGGGCCACTGTTATTAATCCAAAAGTGCAACCGATTGACTGCTCGATCGCGAAAAAACCCGTGCTTTGAGTTGGAAAACTGAACATAAGTGCGAAATTTTACAATTCTGTTAGTTTAACTGGAAGTATCTAGTGTCAATGGAGAAAATATGACTTCTAATAACTGCTTCAAGGTCTTATAGTTACATGTATAGCATCTTATACTTGCATGTCAAGAATACAAGATACATTCAGCTAATACTGATAAGCTTGTACACGAAATTATTCGGCTTAAAATACATGTCAGAATGTGTATTAATTTGTGTTATGTGGTAATGTACATAACTTTATAGTATAGCCACTTACATATTTCCAAAGTGTGTTTGTTACGTCGTTTAGATAAATCGTTAGCATAATCCATTGGTAAAGTTTTCACCTTGTAACTTGTAGCCGAAATGTTCCTTTACTGATATATTTAAACGGTTTAAGGAATTGTAATTGTTAACTGTGAACTGTGTACAGTTACATAAATTGATTTTACCTTATCGCTGCAAATTACGACTTTCAGATAAAACGTGCAGCCATTTCGAAACTTATCGTTCAAACATAGAGAGCAAATTAGTTTAAAAGACTCGTTTCTTTTTAATTTTTTAAACGGATGCATGTACTTATAGCCTTTGATAATCTTTATAATTTACAAGAAGCATAAAAACAGAATATTTGTAATATTCTCTGAAAATGACGTGTTATTTTTGCACAACAAGATTTTTATGTAGTCCTCGGTTTGATTTTATTTTTGCTTGCACACTGGCACTTGAAATATGCGATATATGCATGTGATAATACTACATCATTCATTAATTATGAAAGTGTTTTATATATTATTATCATGAATATCGAAAAGATCTATAAATTCATTAATATTAGACTTAATAAATCGAGGAAGCAAAGCTATGAAATGATCAATGAATCAACCTATTGGACGCCCTTACTCTTTAAATTAATATCTTTAGAAAATAACTCAAATCATGTTTTAGTTAACAGATCGTCGACACTATGGAATCAATATCTTTTTGTACCTAATACAAAATCATCTAAAATAAATTCTAATTGACCACTAATGTTCATTTCACGTTTCTAAAGAACATCAAAACAAATAAAATGTCTCGAATGATAAAAATCTGGTAGCAAATGACGCCGGTCTAAATATATATTGCACCAGGAAATTATATTTTTATATCGCTATTTTTTCTCTCGCACCATCTGATGATGTATAACAAGTAATACTTTTACGGACTCAACGAAATCTGAATCTTGGATTTGAGATGGTTTAGAATCTTGTGTGTTTAGTGTTTAACGTTCAAAATGAATAGAGTTGAGGCAACATACCACAAAAATAGGATCCGCATTTTTCGAACGCGTACCACAGACTATGAAACACAGAATACGAAAAATCACAGCCGGAAAACCGGCTCGCAGCCGACATTCAACTTAACACTGCCTGCGCCAGTGCTGCGTTCGCCGACGTTATCGGTGAAAAAACCGATAACTGTTAATCAGGCGCGATTTTTACGATTGACCGTTATCTGTGGACACGGCGGATTACACGCGATAGCGATCGGAACATTGTGTACAAGCAAACGTTACTACATTATTCCCTTATCTGTTACGGCTGACGTTCGCGTAATGATTTCGAATGGTTTTGATTTCCCCCCCCTCTTGTGTCGAATTTCGCTTGTACAAGCCCTGAGATTGGATAGAAAGCGGGCTAGTGACCAATGCCAACCAGTTTTCACCGATCATAGTCGAAAGTAATAACCTACCGTTAACCTATCGCTGTACAACGCGTACAGTGTTGGTTTCCGTATGATGCTAGTCAAAAAGATTCGATAATTTTTCCTATTTAAAATTATACTACAAGGGATCACTGAGGAATATATTGTTTTATAAGAAGATTAATAGTTATTCTTAAAACAGTTTTAGTATGTTTCTGTTTAAAGATCTGTAGACAAACAAAGGTACGAATGTTTTACTGCAATTGTTTAAAAATACACTTTCTCACTTAATTAATTTACAAGTTAGTAACGAGCATACTTTGAGTAAGTAAGTTACCTCTTACTACATCGACTCAAAACAATATACTCTAATTTTAATCTCTCAATATTATCGCATGTGTTATAACAAATGTTGTTATATGTATAAGTGTTACAAATTAAATCCCATGATTAGTTAGCTTTCTTATTTCGACAATTCATAAAAATATATAAGAGATATGTTTTATTGGTGGTGGTATATTTTCGATTGATGTCTACGTCATACGTAACGAAAACTTCCGATAGAATTTTTTTTCTAAATTTTCATATTTTCACATTACATAATCATAGCAAGTAGTAAGAGATTAACTAAACTAATCGCCGAACGTCTTATGTTTGTCGTTTACGCGATTACAGATGTCCTTGGATACATTTATCTTAATAAAATGATACGTGCCCTTTGGCAGCTAAAGTCTATCCGAAAGTGCCCCGCTGAACTTTATCAATCACTCGTCCTCGAGCGCGCCCCGTACCGACGGTTCTCGAAGGGCCCACTCGTCCGAGAATCGTCGGCAATCCCAATAATTGTTCGTTAACCCCCGCAGGCGGCGATCGGGCGCCGGAGGCAGATTAGCCGCGCTCAGGCCCTCCTAGGCCTCCTCGACGCCACTCGGGAAGATGCTATCAGCCGCTTGCGCTTTCCACGCCGCCGCTGGCCTCCGCAAGTGGCCATTGATAGGGGACGAGAGGAGAAATCTTCGAGGGGGGACGGTTTTGCTGTAACGACGTTTCTACGTCTTCCAGTGGCTACTCGCGACCGACGGAGATACCGTCTTTTGTGGCGCGAGACGCCTTGTTCGTTAAAAATGTCAGCCCACTCGCTAGATCGATTTTTTACACTGTTCACGGCGGTCTGTGGTGTCCAATATTAGGGTCAACAAGACGCAGTTCACTTACAGATTAAATTGTAAAAAGAAAATAATTCAAAAGATTCTTAAATCGTTTCAAAGTATAATGTTATCTACATACGATAACTGAATAGAACCGAAAAGTAAGTTCACCGTCCGATATGTTAACTGTATTTAATAGAACTATCAACGTTCAGAATAAACGCCCCGATAGTGATAGTGACGTAAAGCGAAAATTATCTCTTGCACTGCACCCTGAAAGTGTACAGAAACACTTTAGCTGTTTATCCTCGTGCCCCAGGGTGGTTCCGCCTCGGGCTCATGCAATCGTCTCCCCGGTGCCGCAATCTCTGCATTATCTATGCGACTGCAAGGCTACAAGCAGTTGACAAAGTGCACTACGTGATATTGCAGCCATTACTCCGGGTGATTCATATCGGCGCCCCCGGACGCCCCCCGCACCCCACCGCCGGCTTTCTCGCAGATAACGGTCCGCACGTTGTCCAGATACACCTATTAAGGATGCACAGCGCTCCGGGCGTACATAAATAACGACCCGTTGTTGCGTCGTTAACACCCGAACCCGGACCGGCCGTTCCGCGCGGCCGATTCGACAGCGAGAAACGTCAAAGTGACAGCTCGGGGAGCGCGCGAAACTAACGCGGGAAATGCCGGAAACAAAAAACGCGCGGGCAAATTGCGAAAACAATCTCACGGATCGGATCGGACGTTCATTGTGTACGTATCGTGGCATTCCGCCCGCCTTGTTTCTAACAGAGACGCCCAATTTGCTCGGGGTAACTTTTTATCGTTCGCGCTCCCGTCCTTTTTTGCGACCACACGCCCGGACAAAGAGTCGATATGACAGCTCCCGGTGCGACCGACCGGTATCGGCGGGGGGCGGCGAAAAACGAGAAACGAATAATCGAGCAATCGAGTAAAAACAAGGAGCTGGCAGCGGCCCACCGGCCCGTGACAATTGCATCTGGGCCCGAAGTTTTTTTATCACCGGCCAGCCACTGCCCGAACATCCCGCCCGATGTAGACGCTGTGTTATATTGCCTCCGCCTCCCCCCATTTCGATTAGTCTTTTACTCAGTTTGTTAGTTATTTTTGTATGCTTGTTGGCTATCCGTGTGCGGTGGAGTTTTCAATTAGTCGCCGAACACGGATCGACGTTCACAGTGTGATGCGAAATACTTTTTGCGAACAGCGTGTTGACTCGTGATCGTGTTATCGAGGATTGTTATGAACCACGAATTGAATTGCATAAATACAAAAGTATGTTTATCTTCACGAAGGTGAATAAAATTTCATATCAAAAATTGTTTGTGGCATAAATAATATTTTATCCGAAGCCATATCTGACACAAATGCACTTGAGCGTTCGTTATTATATAAAAATGCCATATAAAAGAAATATATAATGAATAATGCTTACGAGTCTTAATTTGTATTTTAATAATAAATTATTTAATAAACAAAAATCAATTAGAGAAGTGGCTTGTATTTATTTTCCCTTCCAAAAGTAATGGATACGGGGTGAAACATCTCACTTCTAAGACCTCCGTTTCGTAAGTGGCTTGTTGATTCAGTCTGTGATATCCTTCCACCGTTAAACAAACATGTCTAGTCAAGCAGTTTTGAACTGATGTAGTCTTTAGGCGCGGTACCTGACGATACACGATTCGTATGTAAGGCACTTAAGTACATAAAAGAAAATTTCCCAACACGGATTATCACGTAAGGCAACTGCGGTCGGACAACAGTGTTGCTCGCTACCTCTTATTTCCAAACGCTCGGAGAAGGAGAGGGTAAGCGCCCGTGCGGAAAGGTGATAGCGATGGACCCCGTCTCGCCCACACGACATCACAAGACGTGTCCATTTCAACTGAACAATTGAATGGCGTAAGTATGCGACTTCTATTTATGAAGTGTTCCCTGACATAGTTGAAGCTTCACGTTGAAGTTTAAGACACTCAGATTTCATTGTTTTTCAAGGTCCAAGGTCTTAATTGTCATAGACAATTTCATGATTGATTCATTATAAAATCTACGCAAGCAAACTTACAGACACAACCTAATGCTGGTATATTTTCCTCAGAATATATTGCATATTCTTTCTCCACCTCAATATAACTTGCTTGGTTATGCGTACGCCTACTAAATTACTTTAATATATCAAAGAGCAGCAAAAGTAAACGAGTACAGGCACTGTCAAAAGTTCAATTGGAATCAATCAAAGTTCAATTCCAGCCAGACGGGCGGGCGGGCAGACAGGCAGGCAATTTGCGAAAAACTCTCGCGCGTCAGTCGTCACTCAGACTACTTTGTCAGTTTTCGCGAAAAAAAGTCGCCGCACTCAGACGTGGGAAGCAATCGGGACGGCGATTTGACGTTTGCAACAAAAGCGCGGGAAGCGACGGGATGGATTCGAAAATTAAAACCTCCCGCCGCAGCGTTGCCACCACTGACGGCTGTCGGCGTGCGTCGCTGTGGTGTTGCCAGCTCGATTTCAGGCTTGTTCTAAATATGTCATCAGTTCTTTGTTATCGCGCGACGTGCGCGGTCGAGTAGACGTTCCATTATCGACGTATCGCTTTATTATATACATATGTACGTTTCGCGTCGCAATTTATGCGTTTTCAGCAAATTAACTCAAAGTCAAAGATCATTTGGCCAAGTTGTACTTCAACGGATGACAACAACTATTATTAATAACTCATTTAAAATTTATACACTTTCCTCTGCTTTTTATCGGGTGCCTAGACTAACTTTTGCAAGAAATAATTTCTTACATTAGCTAAACCGATTAGAATACGCGTACTGAACTAAACGTCAAACGTCAGCGCCACAGATTATGCCTGGCGCGTTCGGAAACGGCGCGGACGCGTCAAAAAGGCGGGAAAAATCCATTTCGCAGCGTGCGGCGGGCAACGCGATAATTCGTACGGATGCGAAGGAAACTTAGGTGAGTGACGTATCAAGTGGCGGCAGGCGGGTGAGATATCCTCCTGTACACCTGAAGAGGCGTCTCGTCAGTCCCGTTAAGCCCCCTCCACTTCCCCCTTTTCCCGCCTAGTTAAGAAGTTTTCGACTGCTGCGTGTGATACGTCGACTCGGCTGTGATTATGTGTCAACTCTTTCTGAACAGTTCCAATGGCTTTTGCTGGCAATTCGAATTGTGCAGTAAGTTATGGCATGATAAAAAGAAGCTTATTTTTTAATTAGTTCATTATTGCATTTAATCTTCAAAGCTTCGACATTCATTTATTTTTATACATATATACTTAGTCTAGGCCATAAATACTGCTACTATTAACAATAAACTAAACGTTACATCCAAACCATGAAAATTGAAAATTTCATACACCGCACAATACTTACTTTGGACTTTGAAATCTCAAATTGTGTTTTCTTATTTTCGCACCAATATATTGTAAAATATTTTGTGATATTAAAATGGAGTGGGGTGATAAAGAGCACCGAATCGCTGTGACTGCATTACAAAAAGTAGGTAGGTATGGAGCCAAAAACAATTTTAAAATCCTCCATACGCTCAGTATTAGTCGAACGTTTGTGTACCGGGCTACCTCCTCTGTTTGTGACTGAACAATATCTGGCCGTCTACGTAGTGTTCGTGCGAAAAAGGCGATCAAAGCAGTAAGGGGAAGAATTCGAAGAAATCCTGTCCGAAAGCAAAAGATTTTATCTCAGGAGATGAAGATTGCACCTAGAACCATGTTGCATATTTTAAAAGATGACTTAGGACTTGAAGCCTATAAGAGACGCACGAATTTTCCCATGGAAAGAGTGCGTTCTGCTATTCATAACTGGCTTTTAAAGGACTGTATTGCAGTCAATGCAGACTACTTCGAATAGGCATTACATATTTTTAATGACTTTATATTAATGTATATATATAAATGTCACGTATAATAAAAAAAATGTTGCTGTTCTTTGTAACATTATTTATGCCAAAACTAACTACATATAGTATTAGAGTAGGTTCGGTTGAAAGGTGTTGCAATTAGTATATAACGTTAAGTATTGTTAAAACTTTATCTATAAAAATCGGCCATAAGTAGGCATGTCTCCCGAATCCTATTCGTAAATGATCCAGGATAGTTAATCATAAAGGATCAGTTGTATATTATTTTTCCTGACGTATCTCAACCAAAATTTCAAGTTAAAATAAGTTCGAGAACGTAAAATTTTTTTTTTCAATGAGGTAAATGAGCCATATAGATAGTTTGCATAGCTTTGTATCACATCATTACATGTCCGTTGTGTTATTTAGGTACTATTACCTGCTGAGTCATACTAAATTATTACTTGATTTATTTAGATTCTGAATTATTGTTCAATTTAACTTTACCGGTGGTTTAAGTAAGGCTCAGTAGATTTCAAAATGTAATTAATTACGATAATATACGAATTCAAAGTGTGTACCATTAATATTCCCTTGCAAGTTGCAGGCGATATCGAAGGGATGCCTTGATAAAATCATTACCGGCGCTCGCGCAACGATGTTAACTAGATAACTGGAAAGGCTGCGATATTCCCACGCGGTGAGAATTACCGATATTGTAATATACAATCGCTTATGATACATCCATAGATAATGATGCAGGATATAGTTCGTTTATCTGGCGTATTATCGACCATGCACTTTCGCTTTTGCAACATTATTAATCATTATATGATGATTCAGATTTGTATGCTGTCTTTTGCAGTCTAGAGAGGTGTCGCAGCTATTGTTCTGCTATCCGGTGGTATTACCCGGCTTGAAGAACCAACTTTCTAGACTTTATTTTTGCCTGTATTACTAAATAAGCAGTTTAGCTGATAGGTGACGACCATCACCCCCATTCACTACACTCGAGATGTGCTTTAGTGTTCCCAACTGCCAGGAAATTTCCGCCTACCTTATTCACTTGGTGGACGCAACAAATACTTTTACTATATATACGGGTGGTCTGTGAGGCCGTCTCCGGTTTATCTCAGACTTGCCTGGACTTCGCAGGATCAGCTGGCCCGTAAATTAGGCAGGTGTTGGTTATTAAAATGCCAGTCTACTGCAAATTTGTATTACTTTCTGTGCTTTTCTAAATATAATTGTCGATCTATATATATCATATATACTCCGTTCTAAGTCCGAAAATTAAACCTTAAGCCTCCTCACCGAAATCGATCACTTAGCAACGCGCCAATGGACTGAAAACTTACCTGAAAAAAAAAATATATGGTTACTAAATGGTGTAAATAAATGAGTTCAATTGTATGACAAAAGGTATACAGAAGAGCGCAGACTTATTTAGGAAGACAAGGGGACATATGCTAGAGAAAGTAAAATAAAAAATTTATTTCGTCGAATCCTGACTGGAAGGAAGTTTTTAGTTTTTCTTGAAGTGAATAGTCTATAGAAATAAAAGTTGGTTCTATAGGAGGAATAAAGTAAAAAAAAAATTAAGTACAAAATTTTAATTAGCCGCTTCGGTGGCAAAGGCAAACTTATTATATATAATGATAAATAATATATAATGCTCTTAGTTGATCAATACTACCAAAATTAAAAAAAAAGAACCCGTTAGTGGCTCAGTTAAAAATAGAACACAGTTATGTGTTTACTACTGAATTATTGTTAGTCATAACTAGCGACTCATAAGCGGTTTAGTTTCGAGGAAGTAATGTCTTCTGACATGTCAAATAGATTATTCCTGTAAGATTCGTGAAACATTTAATATGCAAGCGAACGTTCGATCGCAGCAATAAATATAACAACAAAGTTTATAAACAGAAACAGCAATGAATCATAAACAAAACAACGTGATTATCCTCTCGTTCTCTGCTATTGACTGCTAGTACAAGTTAAAAGCGAAGAGCGATTTAGATTTTTAAGACTGAATTGTTTTGTTTCAATGTTTTTTAAATATTTAATTACTGTTAACTATGATGTCAGTATATATGTTCTACTGCTGTGAACAGAGGGTATATGGTAACAGACCACGCGGCCGCAGTGTGGATTGGCAGACTTCACATAAATAAGAAATATTTGTTGTGTCTTTGTATGATATATGATATTTTTTATCCTTTCTTAAATATGCAGTCATCAAGATGTTTTTCTTCAGCGTTGAGCACGTGGTAAATCGGTACTTGAAATTTTTTAATTACAAATTAATATATTCAATCGTACCGCCGACCAGATTTAATTCTGTTGTTCGAGTATATTGGATTAGAAGCGAGCGGCCGGACACCGAGCTAACTCAACTGTTGAAATCGTGTGAATTGTTCACAACATTACTAATGTCATAATCTGAAGTCCGGAAGTTCGTCTGCTATATTAGGTATTATTTCCGAGGAGAGTGATGTAGGCAGTTTTTGACCCCGAATTTTTTTATTAAACGGGAAAAAAATCACGTAGTAACCAATCAGTATTTAGAAGTAATGTTATTAATTTATTATCACATTTTTGTAGTTTTATACAACCTAAATATGAACGACCGGAAGAAAAAGAGTATTTTCATGCAAGTGTCCAAATTATAGTACCGTTACTGTTTTTTTTTTTATGGAGTTGAATACAAATATACAAGCGGCTCCAAAGGTAAACGACCACCACTGCTCATTGATATTGCCGACCTTTAAGGCGGGAATATCTCTTCTAGATAGAGGATAATAAAGTAAAGTTGGATTGAAGTTTAAGCCAAGCCCGCCACCTCTTATGGCTTAGACAGCGTCCAAAGTTCGACGAGAGGCAAGCGCAGGAAATGAAGCGGGCCCCGGCGGAGGCGATACCAGCGCCGCAGACAAAGAAGTCGGCGTTTCTTGGGACTTTATTAACTCCACGACTGTGACAAATTAGTTGCACCCACCAGCTCTATAATGAAGAGCTAAGATAGCATCGTTCGATCATTAAAAGCACAGATAGCAATGGAATCAATAATCCGTTGATTGTTTCTATTTCTTTACTTTGCCTTTCATGTCAATGTCAATGACTCAGGCAAGATCTGTTGCTGTGACTATTGGGTTGGGTATACAGGAAAGTAAAAAGTGCGTGTACAAAACCGTTCAAGGAACTATAGTCACCTTTTATAAATGGCTAAGATCAAGGAAGGTCTCAGTACCATGGGATATATCATTGATCCCTAGGCACCAGTGGCGGTACTACTTAGTAGGGCAAAGTGCCGGGCTTTTAGGCTTGTATGGTAGTATCGCCACTGCTAGGCACAAGTCCTTAACGGAGAAGAATAGAATGGCGGAGAAAAATAGAGATATTTTGGCACAACGTATTCATCAGGATCAGCGGAGATGGCAAACCTTGTCGCAAAGGCATTATGGCCTGAGACTGGCTTGAGGAAAACATCGAATAGTTTTCAGGGCTCATTTCAAAGCGCAGTGAGAAGATTACACGATGGTCACTGATACTGCAATGATAGAAGGCTACAGAATACCAAATACCAATATACGGCGTTATGAAATCCTTAGTATCGTTCAACTTTAATGAATAATACGAAGGAAAACAACGTAATAAAAGTTATATTCGCGGTTTGTTAAGTATTAGAGGTAACTGTTGAAAGTTTTTATACTCGTAAGCAACAAAACATCACCATTTCTAATGCTCTGAGTAAAAATAAAACCAAAACGATGCTGCTCAATTAGGAAGAAATTTTGAACCGAAATTCACGTTTGTGTAACGTAACTACTCTATCTATACATTTGCTAACTCGTAATAAGTTCTTGTGATATGTGCTTGGGCACATATCTAACTACTGGGCATGTTGGGATTAGCATACGTCAGTTTAAAGCAAAACAAGCAGCAATGCCGATATATGTTATCGACATCTGTATAGACGTTCTTGAAATTTTTAGTAACATAATTTTATTAAAGTATTAAATAATCGGTAAACAGTTTTATTTCAATTTTAACACGGACTTTGGACTAGAGTAATAAGTAGTAGCAGTAACAATATTGTTTGAATACAATCACACAAGCTGTTGTAACACAAAGGGGTAAACAGAACCCTTGTTTGGTCCACATAAACAATCGCGAAGTATCCGACGAAACAAAGAATTATTTTTTGTTTCGTAAATATGTCTGCCTACTGTTATGGCGTTATATAATCAATGGTGACGTTGGACATTTATAGGAAGGTAGTAAAACCTTCTAATCTTAATTAAAACGCTAAAAGCCATTGAGCGCATCAGTCGATTCGTGAAAATCTCGAGCTTTACAAATGATCGAATTAAAAAGATAAATAAACAGTCGCTGAACCAAATCAAATGCACCCAAGCGTGGCAACTCCATTGGAATTGAATAAAACAATAAGTAGTAATGTTCCCGATCCGACTTATCCGAGCATAAAGATTCGGTCGGATGCCCTTTACACCGTACGCTTGTGAACACGGAGTATTAGGATGTGTGACGATAATAATTACCTAAAGAATATCATTATATCAACAGATGTTTCATGCCAGGGACTTAATTATTTAAAAAGCAAAAATAAAACGCTGTGCCAATTATAAGATACCTTGCGTTACAAGGGTGTTTTACATAAATTTCACATGGACAAACAAATGTCCTGACCCGGAACAATTATCTGCATCTCATGTTAATGATTAACAAATCACCATTCTTTCTATATAATAAAACGAAACATACGCGCGTATGTACGTTTGAAAACAGATAGCAAAGTTCGATACTCACGTATAAAACGAAATTAGCTTCAGAAACAATAATGGACATTTTGAAATCATACAGGTTATTTACAAGAGTAACCTTAGTTAAACTTCTACCTCTTTTTTACCAATGTAGTATTTATTGAATTTAGTTTTAAGAGTTATCTATCTAAGCGATTACAAATATTTTATATGTTATAACGAGTTGCTTCTAAATCTGATTACTATATTATCCTTAACATTTTTTGATTATTAACATATCAAATCCCTACAACGACGCAAATTGAATTCATTTTCGCGATTTAAATCAAAATACGCCAGAGCCGCCCAATCAGAATGTAAAAGAGTTGTCTTTGGAAGCGTTTTCCGTTTTAAAATTTCCTGCTCGCATCGCGGACGTCGTCGAATGTAAAAGTCGTCGACTGAGCGGACTCGAGAACGTCGAACGCTTAACGTTGCGTATCCGTCGCTTTCAGGAAATTAGCAAAGCTTCCTCCGCGGGATTATTGCGAAATAAGATATTGTTTACACGATCTGTTCCCTCGTTCGGTCCCTGTTCGCGTTTGAACGATGCCCCTTTGTTCCCGTGCGATCGCGGCGCGTACTTTCTACATTTTATGTGGAATAATTTTATTTTGTCTATGGTAATACTCGTTCAGTCAAGCAAGACAGGACTTTATTTAGTTTGTTTTTAATCTATGTTAGGAATAGATAGCGTCGTGACAAATTGTCGTTGGCGTAAAAACATTGATTATCTGCGATTTTTATGGTGCACTGTTATTTCATTTAACAAAAAAAGATGCGCTACTAATAAATAGAATTCACTAAAATTTTAAGTGGGTTTTTTCGAGGAATAAAATGAATACTGAATCAACACTGAGAATGCGATTGAATTTAGTGTTTCAAATTTTTTGTAAATATTACGCTAGTATAATCTTTTGAAAGATAAATTGGTGTTATACTTTACTAAACAATAATCAATGTGTGAAGCGTCAAAAAATTAAGATAATTCCAACCAATCTCATGTATCACGAATATTTCTCGAGGTTAATTAGTACCGATTGTGAATAAGAAGTATAATCACTAAAGCAATTATTTCTTTTTAATAAAAACCAACAGATTTTTCTGCGAAAGATGTCGAACGATTCGAAATAAATATGCGAGTGGCGCGTTTGACATCATGACGGACGGATGGAGGAAATAACTACGACGGGATCCGCGGACGCCTGACACCCGAGATCGCGTCGCGAATATTTTCGCCTGGCAACTTTCGATTTCTGTTTGATTGACGTTATGTCAGAGCTCATTTCGTTTGGCGCTCTCGAAATTCCCCCTCGCGAGTGTTCCATTTTCAAAATCGCGGGACGTTTCCGTAGATTATTTTCGGGTAAACAATTTCCAATCTTTTGTATATTGAAAGGTAATTACACTTCTATACTTTTAATAATTGATATCATATACAGATATGATATATAGTTTTCAATACTTTTATAAATCGTATTTTTTGACAAATTTTAAAGTATACTTTCGTGATCTATCATGTAATAGATTTATTACTAGTAATAATAATAATGTCCTCCCGACTGATTCCTGCCACGGCGACCGACTTACAAGAGATCAGCCAAGTGCGCAGGATATATTATAGTGCAGAAGCGTTTGCGCAGATACAGGTGCACTCTTCCTTTTACTCTAATAGCCCGATGGGACGGATAACCGACACGACCGGAGAGAGATAAGGCGCAGAGGTGGTGACATTAAACCGACTTCTTAATAATGACTTCTCCAAGCCACCGCTAGATGGCGTCGAAAAGAACCGGGACGGACTTTTTACATGCCCATCCGATGCATGAATCATCTTACTTTTCGGGCAATCGGGTGATCAGCCCGTAATGTCCTAATTCAACTAAGAAAGAACAACATAAAGTCATTGCCCTCCGCGGGATTCGAATCCACGACCTCAGTTTTGTAAAGCGCGGGTCTATACCATTAGGCCACGGATAAATAGAATTAGTTTTATTTTGCTGGTTTTAACAGGGACTTCTATATTTAAAATCGATTTGATTGTAAGAAAATACTTCGAGTATTTATAAAATACATATATTTGTTATTTATATTTTTAACAAAAAACGCTTTAAGTTAAGCACATGTCCCTGTACTTTATATATCCTTTGTATATGTTAATTTAATTAATTTTGATTTAAATTTATGTATAGGTATATTAAATACCCCCAGTTCATCGCGAATAGCAGCACAAACTTTAGACTCTGTCTCGCTGTCTCAGTGCTAAAGTCAATGAAAACGGACGAAATTCTAATAACATTCGGAATCCAATGTCTTACATTAACCTTAGGGTTGACTTTCATTAAATGGACGAATGGAACCGAGTATCGGTTAGCAGTCAAAGAGACCATATAAGAAAACTTAATTATAACAAGGGAAATTCTTCCTTAATGATGTGTTACACCACGCAGTATGTGGTTGAAACAAGTAAAAAAATAATTAACCCTTTCTTTCAAAAAAAAAAATATTTTTTACATGTTGTAGGTAGTTGCCATGAATACGTAAGCCACGTACACGAGATGCCGTCGTAAAACCGAAGGCTACTGCTTCATAACTCAGGGCGGGCGATTTCAATATATTGATAAGAGACGGACATGCGGAAAAGCGGACCGATCTCAGATGTATGCGTCGTCACGACACCCGCCAATATCCGACCGAGAATTGAAATATCTGACCTCCAGCCCCCTCCCCCCGCTGCCCCGGCCCATCGGATATGATAGGAATATATGCCATAGTAAATGGGATAAGATTTCCGTGATGCCATCTAGCGGCGATAGGATGCACTGAATAAATCGTATGTATGCATTGAATCACAAACTTTTGGGTAGATTTATGGTTATAATTGGGTGGGATTTGCATTTATGAAAATAATTTCCTGAGTGACTGATATTTATTACTACTTTGTGATGATATTTATTGACTATACTGTTTCCTAATGTCTTCATGCGACTAAAGCTTGCATGTTTTATGAGTAGTGTGATATTTCAAAAGATCTTTGGTTGACAAATAACCGTTTTTTAGTATAGTGATTCTCAGCAGTTTACAGTTAATTAACGAAACCAGTTAGTTTCGTTAATTGAAAATAATAACGCAACTGTTACTGACCAAAATATATAATAAACTGTTTTTCTAGCAAATACATTAATTTTATCTATCGTCATTGGCGCATGATGATCTCGACACATGTATAACTTGTTGCTAAATCGAACTGTCTTATTTCGTTATGCAGGCCTGGTTCTCATAAGTGTTTTTATTTATGGGGTATTTTATGGAGTAGGCTGATAAACGAGCAAACGGCTCAGGTGATGGTAAGCGATTACCGCCGCCCATGGGCATTCGCAACAGAAAATGCAAATGCGTTGTCAGCCTTTAAGGGGGGAATTTTTGAAAGAGGAAGGGATGAGGAGCGAGAGGGAGAGATTATAGCAGGGGTGGATCGGAGGAGCGGGAGGAAGGAAGGGGGTGGAAAAGGTTGGGCCACCGGCCACCTCACTCACCGGACGAAACGCAAAAGCAAAAACACTTATACTTTACGCCGATTTTCTGTGAGGTCGTACTTGTCCGTGGTACTTACCCGGTTCGAGCCGGCCCCTTCAGCAGCGGGAACAGCTGCGTGGCTCTACCACCGTAAAAATACGATTTTTAACTATAATAGTGACCACATAAAATTTTGAAAATAGAATTTCTAAAACTTGGATGAAGAATTTCGAAAATAGAACACATCCATTAAAACAATTTCATTATAAAGTAGACACTTAAAATAAGGAAGCTGTGACTATCGTTTGAAATAATATGAATTGGGTTAATTCTAGAATGTTCACATAGCTCATTAAATATTCAATATCCCGAACGCACAACAGTTGCATATCAAAGCTGACGCATGTGGGATGGCCGTTATCTGTCCATCGA